>ML662447.1:11220517-11231346 GCA_007570785.1 Antilocapra americana
TATCTATCTATCTATCTATCTATCTATCTATCTATCTATCTATCTATAGATATCTATAGATAGATAGATATAAAGAGAGATAGTTGGCCCTTGATTGTGAGTTCTGCATTAATGGATAGAGAAGGCCAATTGTACCCTGCCACTTTATATTAGGTACTTGAGTATCTGTGGATTTTAGTATCCAAAGGGTTCCTGAAACCAATCCCCAAGGATACAATGGGATGACTGCATATATTTCTCTGTTATCATCTACAAGTATTACATATCTATATTTACCTTTAACTTATGTTTATTCAGTGACTGATTTAGAACATGGGAAGTAGGAGAGGGAAAGAAAAGAAGAAAGATCAGTGATTGAGCTGGCTGAAACTGGACCTTTGCTGGAATTAGAGTAAGTAAAAGGGGAACAGGCAGAAACAAATGTGTCAAACAGTTTATTTACTGTATTGATTATACGATGATGAACGCTATGTACATTTTCATTACTACAGTTGTTCCTTAGGCTTGGGAGTTTATTGATCTATTTGAGACTGAAAACCTTAGCTAACAGACTAAGTCACTAAGTTATTTTGTATTTTTTTTTCCCTTTTTGGTCTTTCTTAGAAGTAACCAATCAATAAGATCCATTTATATGTGCAATGGGATTATGGTGCTTGGTAAAGAAATAAACAGAGAATAAAAACTTGGACCAAGCCCTAAAAATGTAACACAGCTCCTTTTCCCTCCTTCTCCCATTATTCAGCATTGATTGATTGATTGTACATGCTAAGTCACTTCAGTCATATCCAACTCTGTGAATCTAAGGACTGTAGCCCGCCAGGCTTCTCCGTCTATGGGATTCTTCAAGCAAGAATACTGGAGTGGGTTACCATGACCTCCTCCAAGAAATCTTCTCAAACCAGGGGTCAAACCCTGGTCTCTTATGTCTCTCACATTGGCAGGTGGGTTCTTTACCACTAGCACCACCTGGGAAGCCCGAATGATTGATTAAGAGATATCAATCATCAGAGGCCAGGAATTTAGTCTCTCCGGCCAGTAAGCAACTGTATAAGTAGTGATCCCTGAATATTTCATAAAAGGAGATTGTTTTTTTCACTCTCTCCCCTAATGAAATTTCCTGATCTTACTATCTGCTGCATTATTTCATCTTAAAAATCTCTAGTGAAAATGAGGACTCTCTGTCATAAATCACCAGGATGTGCAGGACACACAAAGCACACAGGACTATACAGTGGCCTTCCTAGATTTTGTCACTTGCCGGGATTAATGTTAGGGCCAAAAATATTAAAAGGGAAGACTCATAGAAGAGTTTGGCTCTTTAAATGTAGAAAGTCAGGTCAAGCATGGAGGGCTAGGCAGTAGATGGTTTGAATTGCAGTATGTCAAGATTAAAAGGGAACAGAAGTTCTTCAACAGGTGTTGGAATAATTCAAGATCAGTTCCCACACAGCACTGATGGACCTCTATTTTGCCCCCTTACCTCACCATGCCGCTGTCTGGATTCTAAGTGAAACCCCTGTAAGAATAATGTTTCTCTTCCTCTCACTATTTAGTGGAGAAGGCAATGGCAGCCCACTCCACTACTCTTGCCTGGAAAATCCCATGGACGGAGGAGCCTGGTAGGCTGCAGTCCATGGGGTCGCTAAGAGTCGGATACAACTGAGCGACCTCACTTTCACTTTTCACTTTCATGCACTAGAGAAGGAAATGGCAACCCGCTCCAGTGTTGGTGCCTGGAGAATCCCAGGGACGGGGGAGCCTGGTGGGCTGCCGTCTATGAGGTCGCACAGAGTCCGACACGACTGAAGCGACATAGCAGCAGCAGCAGCAGTAGCACCATTTAGTTAAGAATTACTTCACTGGCCTGTTCAGTGCGTTTCTAGCTTTGTTCTTAGAGGTCACCCTTGTCAGATCTATCCAAGAGGCTTGAGGCGTCATAGCCCAGATGATTTTTTCTCAAGAAATTGACTGATGCACATGACTAGCCTTAGCTTTCATGTGTTTGAATGTAAAGTCCACCACATATAAAACTAGCTGACATCAAAACAATTTAATAATAAAATGACAATTTATTTTATAGGGAAAGGAATATCAGCAATCCCTGAGTTAATCATTTATTTTATATCTGTAAAGAAAAAATGATTTTGCTATTTGACTTCTGACAAAATTCCACATTTGTCACCAAGTTAAGCAAATTAAAGGACCTCCTGCCTAAGTTTTCTATTACTTTATTTTGATTCATTGATAGATATGTTAGTGAACTACATTACTGTTATGATTTTAATTACCATGTGCATTCTGAGAATAGGAATATTATTATTTGATCATCATAGTAAATTTAGTTACTTTTCTATTAAGAAGAGTGTGTCAATTCAGATGTATGCAGTTAAGTTTGGAGTGTTATTAAATATTGATAGTCATATAGAAGTCTAATTTTAAAATGGACTTGGAAATGAATTCAGGCATTGAAGTTAATATCTGCTAACTTCCCGCTGATCACTACTCAAGTTCGTTAACAGATGATGGTATTGAATACATATATGGTTGCATAATAGCACTGTGTTCTTTTATCTCGAGTTGGCTGTGTTAGAATGTTAAGTCAAATGTTAAGCCAAAATATTTTCAGACCCGGAATTCATTTGTAAAATTTCATATCTAACTAATTAGTTTGGAAGTATATTACATTGATGCTCCCAATGAATGACATATCTTAGCACTCGTGACCTATTTATCTCCTCCCCTTGAAGTTAGACTGGGTCTATGCATTGTTTGAACTCTTAGAATGAGAAAAGAAGCCCTGAAGCATACATTTTTGCACTTAGATACCTTACTGGAGATACAAAGTTAAGAGAGACTTCATGAGAAAGTGAGGTTCTGGGGCTACAATGAAAAGAGGAGGAAGCTCAGCCATCTAAGAGACTCAGCAGAGCTCAGCCCCTGACAGACCTATTGCTGAATGCAGCCTCACAAAAAACCACTGTCAAGGATATTTGAAGAAATAAAGTTAAAACAAAATGACTATCATTTGAAAGTCATAGGGTTTTTTTGGTGAGGAATTACTATTCAGCAGTAAATAATTAGAACATTCAGAAATGAAAAAAAAACTAAAGATGGCACTAGTTGTAAAGAACTTGCCTGCCAATGCAGGAGACTTAAGAGTCATGAATTCAATCCCTGGGTCAGGAAGATCCCCTGAGTAGAAAATGGCAACCCACTCTAGTATTCTTGCCTTGAGAATCCCATGGACAGAGGATCCTGGGGGGGCTGCAGTCCATAGGGTTGCAAAGAGTCAGACATGACTGAAGAGACTTGGCACAATTATCTCCCACTCCTACCTCTACCCCTATCCTCATCCACGTAGTATATGGTATATGAATTTAGACTTTTGAGGTTTGATTTAGGCAACTGGAGAATCTGGTGTTCATCCACTTTGAGAATAAAATAATGAGATCTATTAGTTGGACAAAACAGGATTGGGAGTCTCACTGAATAAATTATGTATATTACATATGGATTGTGTTTCTCAAATAAGATCCCCTCTAACAGGCCTCCTCCACATTTATGAATTAGTTACTATGTTACCTTAAGAAAGGAAGAAACAGACAGGATATTATAAATGTTTAGATTTCAAACTTCTTGTTCTCTCTCTCTATTCCTCTCTTCACTCTCAAGCTGTCCCCTCATTTCTTTCATGCTTTCTTTCTCTGAGTTTATCTTGAAAGGGATATTGTATATAATTTCCTAAAATTATGTCTCCCAGTTGTCTTTTTTTTTTTTTTAATTGTGTTGGTTTTGCCATACAATGAGATGAAACCGCTGTGGGTTTACATATGCTCCCCCTCCAGAACCCCCCTCCCTCCTCCCTCCCAATTCCCTTCCCCTGGGACATCTCGGTGCACCAGTTGTCTTATTTTTAATTGGTTTATCTCAGGTCCATTCAGGAACACTAATTCTCCCTCTCTCTCTCTCTCTGA
This sequence comes from Antilocapra americana, assembly GCA_007570785.1. Classification (NCBI taxonomy): domain Eukaryota; kingdom Metazoa; phylum Chordata; class Mammalia; order Artiodactyla; family Antilocapridae; genus Antilocapra; species Antilocapra americana. Next base: position 11,224,492 of record ML662447.1, read on the forward strand.
GTGTAAAATAAGACACAATGATTTGCATATGGCAAAGTGATTTCATGATATGCTCTTTGGCTGTATACTGAATACAACATGTTGAGTGTATTTTTGTCTAAAAAAAACTCAGGTTAACTTCATCATTTTAATTAAAATATGAGTAGGTTTTGCTGAGACTATTGAGGGTTCTCACTAAATGACTCAGCATCAAAAACACTGGTTCTCATTATATCGACCATAAAACTAACTTTTTATAAGACTAATGAATATTATTAATGTGATGCATATGATGAAAGCTCACTATATTAAATGTAAAATGTATCAAATTAGAAATCAAATAATGATGCAGTGTTTTAAAAAATTTGGTATATGAAAATCACCTGTTTAGTATAAGAAACTAATCACGAAAATGCATAGCACTAGGTCATACCTCTAATTTCTAATGATAACATGTACCATTATAGAATTTCACTGAAACATGTTTCCAAGCTATTTATAGTAACTTAGTAAGTGAATTAGTAAGGATAATTAAAATATGACATGAATAAGTTATATTTTCTTTCTTATTAGAAGTCTTGTGGTACTTGCTTAGTAATAAATCTGGTTGCTATAATATATTGTTAGACCTCTACTTATGAATTTATTTGCAGCCTCTACATTTTAGGCTTCAGCGTTCTTTTTTCACTGCATCATGAAAGTTTACTTGAGTAGGTTGTCATTTCAATTGCTATTTTCCTGTTTTAATAGAAATTATTGTTACATTATCTTTATATAATATAGTTACCTTGTGTGGCTTTTTTGTTTATTCTTACTGTGTATAAAGATGCATACTTTCAGGAACAGCATTTTTAAACTATACATTTTATTAACTAGATTTTTACCATACTATTAAACTTGATATATATATATATATGTATATATGTAAATATTTTTTAAATTCTTGAACAGCAAGATATCACTAGTGATATAATACCTATGAATTTGTGGTATCTCTAAAAGTTGTAATATAATGTCAAAAAACGTACTAAAATTATTTGGGTATTTTTTTCATTTATGAGAGGCTCATTTAATAATATAAGATCATGTGCTAAGTTTATATCCATTTTGTTGTTGTTCGATAGCTAAGTCATGTCTGATTCTTTGCAACCCCATGGACAGCAGTATACCAGACTTCCCTATCCTTCACTATCTCCCAGATTTTGCTCAAAACCATGTCCACTGAGAAGGTGATGACATCGAACCATCTATTCTCTGTTGCCCCTTATTAAATATTTATTTAATAATTCATTTATTTTGGTAAAAAATGTTACACTTATATTTACACTGCTATGAAAATTATTTTATCATGGGATATGGAAGATGTTTAAAGTTGTAGTACCCTGAAAGTAAATAGCACCCTACATTTAGGCAGTTGTAGTAGAGTTCACTAAAGGCCTATTTAGAGAAACCACAGGATATAGCACAGGACAAGTTCTAGCAATAGTGGAATTATTTACAATGACTTAGGACATGGGCTAGTATGGTTACCAAAATCCAGAGAGGACAACTGTATGGAAATGGCCTCCTCCCAGGAGCAGAAGCTTGATAGAACAAATCAATAGGGAGAAACTTAGGAGAATAAAGTGACAGGTTTGCATATGGAAACATACAGAAACAGGATATCTGAGGCAAAGGGTTATTTAGATTCTTCCATCTTCCTCTCAATCCATCGGGAAGTGTGCTAAGCTGTGAGAGTTATCCTATGATTTATGTTCTAATACTTAAATTTAGGAGAGGGAATTTTGCCAAGTAAAGGCAGAAAGTGAGAGAAAAAATATTTTTGAGAATATTGAGTGTCAGTCTGGGAAAACCAAGGTCAGTTGATAAGCTGAAAGAATTCAAGAAGACAAAAATATCATGACCAACTTCAAGAACAATAGAAAATACAAATCAGAAGTAAGGAAAAAGAACTGAACATGAGAGTAGGTTGTTTGCAAACTGAGGAGGTTCTACATGAATTTATATTTATGGTAGTTACTTCACCAACAATGTATATCAATTGATCTGACTTGTTTAAGGTACATAATCAAGGAGGGAAACATTTGAAGGTAATTTTTGATTTAGAAAAAAGAAATGAGGCATGTGTGGAGGAGAATAAATCACATTTCCCAAACTTACACATTTATAATGAGGTAAACTTGACCATAAAGAAGGCTGAGCACTGAAAAAATGATGCTCAAACTGCTGTGCTGGTGAAGACTCTTGAGAGTCCCTTGGACAGCAAGGAGATCACAGCAGTCAATCCTAAAGGAAGTCAGCCCTGAATATTCATTGAAATGACTGATAATGAAGCTGAAGCTTCAATACTTTGGCCACCTGATGCAAAGAATTGACTTATTGGAAAAGACCCTGATGCTGGAAAAGATTGAAGGCAGAAGGAGAAAGGGATGACAGAGAATGAGATAGTTGGATGGCATGATGCTACAGTCTATGGGATCACAGAGAGTCAGACACGACTTAGCAACTGAACAACAACAAATTTGAAAGAAGGGTTTCCCTGGTGGCTCAGTGGTAAAGAATCTGTCAATGAAGGAGATGTGGGTTCAATCCCTGGGCCGGAAAGAACTCCGAGGGAAGGAAATGGCAACCCACTCTAGTGTTCTTGCCTGGGAAACCCCATGGACAAAGGAGCCTCGTAGTCTACAGTCCATGAGGTACAACGGCGTCGGACACAACTTAGTGACTAAGCGACAACAAACAACAGAAACACATGAAAGATATTATATGTTAATAAAACTCAGAAAATAACAAAACATACATTCTTTTAAGTAAGAGCAAAACCAAATATCAAAAGAGCAAAACCAAAATAGTAATTGCCCATTTAATTGTCTCTTTTGTAAGAGAATCTCAAAACACTAGCAGTTTCTATAACATTGGTCACATGTTTGATAAATGATTTAAACAGATCAAATGATGAAGTGTTGGCTCAGTTAAATGTGACATCCACAAAACTGATAGAGAATGATAATGCCAACATATTTATTTTTCATTTTTTATTTACCAGCAGAATGAAGAAAACTGTTTTTGACACTGTATATAGCAGTAAACAGAGCAGTGAATCATGTACAATAGCATAATGATGCTTTGCATTTCATAGTATCTTTCAAATGAATTTTCCATGGCAGCATCATTAGCTCCAGTTTATAGATGAGAGAGTCCTGTACACAACTGCCAGATTGAGCAGATAGATTTTGAGTGGGCCTGAATAGTGACTGCTTCAGTGATTTTGAAGCATAAATTCCTTACAAGTCTATAGCTTGTCCTTGAGCTTGTCTTGGGCTCATTTTCTTATTTCTGGTATATTTCTCATTATTTACATACTGAAAGGGGCCATGAAACCATTCTGGATCCCTCAGCATCTGCATTGGAGATGGAGAGTTTTTACCTTCTATAATTTTTCTGATTAGTATGAACACCTGATATCGTTCATGTGTAATCACCTTTAATTCTTTCTGATCTTAGAGGTTGAATACGAAGTTTTAAAAAATGAAAGTAAATAATGATGATTATTATAATCATAGTTTATAATGATCTAGAAGTCTTAAAAATGATTGTGCTATTTGAACATTAGAGTACCTTTATCATGTAAGTATGATTTGGGGTGAATATAAGAAAACTTCATCTCAGATTGTTTGAATAACCTGTCTAAGATCACACTACAAGTGGCAGAGCCAAGATTTGAATTGATGTCTGTCAATGCTAAAAATTCCTTTCTCACTATATCAAAGAATTAACTACACAATATAATGATTCACGTCACCAAATTTATTTGTCAAATCTTTCATTCAATATAACAGGATTTTTATTCATCATAGTGTTCATGCCTTATCCAATTGATCTTTTAGTGTTTGATTTGAATAATCACTTTTTCTCTATCTGAATGTACTTCATACTATAAAAAATACTGTTTAGATGTGAATTTAAAAAAGAAAAAAAGCTTTCTCAGAAAGAAGAGTTTTTAACAAAGAAAAGTGAAATGAGGCATTTTGAGCAGATGTGAAAACCATTCATGCTAAAACTCTGAGGGGTTGTTAGGTGGAGATTTATAAATTATGAAGAAGTAGTCTTCACATGGGCTTCCCGGGTAGCTCAGATGGTAAAGAAACTACCTGCAATACAGGAGACCTAGGTTTGATCCCTGGATTGGGAAGATCCTCTGAAAAAAAGAATGGCTATCCACTCCAGTATTCTTGCCTGGATAATTCCACCGAAAGAGAAGCCTGGTAGGCTACAGTCCATGGGGTTGCAAAGAGTCGGACATGAGTGAGCGACGATACACACACACAGTCTTCATATACCTAATGCACTTATTAAAACTTCCTGGAATTAGCATGTATGTTAACTGCTATCATCATAATATTATTATGATGTTGACATGATATCTGTATGAATATCATATTAAATGCTGATTCACCCTTAAAAATGTATAATTTCTAAGTATGTTCCTTAGCATCATTTCCTTTGTATTTATAAAATACTATATATGTATACCTTGTTTCATCATAGTTCACTTTACTGAGTGATACTATGTTTTTTTAATAAATTGAACGTTTCTGACAATCCTGTTTGAGCAAGCCTATCGGCACCATTTGCTTAACAGCATCTATTTCATGTTTCTATCACATTTTGACAGTTCTCTCAATATTTCAAACTTTTTCATTGTTATATTTGTCATGAGACCTGTGATCAGTGATCTCTGGTGTTGTTATTATAATTGTTTGGGGGTGTCAGAAACTATGCTCATATAAGATCATAAACTTAAGCAATAAACATTGTGCATGTTATGACTGCCCCATTGGCTGACTGTTCTCCCATCTCTTTCCCTCTCCCTGGGCTTTTCTATTCCCTTAGACACAACAATATTTACATTAAGCCAGTCAACAACCCAACAGTGGCCTCTAAGTGTTGAAGTAAAAGGAAGAATCACACATCTTCCACTTAAAATCAAAAACTAAGAATGATTAAACTGAGTGAGGAAAGCATGTTGAAAACTGAGATAAGTTGAAAGCTAGGCCTCATGTGCCAGGCAGTTGGCCAGATTGTGAATGCTGAAGGAAATTAAAAATGTTATTCCAGTGAACACACAAATAATAAGAAAGTAAAAGAGCCTGTTGCTGATATGGAGAATGCTCTAGTGGTCTGGATAGAAGATCTAACCAACCACTATAGATCCTTAATCCAAAGCCTAGTCCAGAGCAGGACCCCACCTCTCTTTAATTATATGAAGGCTGAGAGAAATGAGGAAGCTGCAGATGGGAAGTTTGAAACTAGCAGAGATTATTTCATGAGGTTTAAGGAAAGAAGGCATCTCCATAATACCAAAGTGCAAACTGAAGCAGCAAATGCTGATGTAAAAGTTGCAGCAAATTATCTAGAATATCTAGCTAAGATATTAATAAAGGTAGCTACACTAAACAACTGAGCTTCAATGTAGATAAAACAGTCTTCTATTGGAAGAAGATGTCATACAGGACTATCATAGCTAGAGAGGAGAAGTCAGTGGCTGACTTCAAAGCTTCAAAAGTTAAGCTGACTTTAAAATTGTGCGGGACTTAAGCAGCTGGTGACACTAAATTGAAGCCAATGCCCACTTACCATTCTGAAAATTCTAGGCCTCTTAAGAATTATGCTAAATCTACTCTGCTTGTAATCTACAAATGGAACAACAAGGCCTGGATGACAGTACATCTATTGACAACATGGTTCAATGAGTATTTTAGGTCCACTATTGAGCTTAATGCTTAGGAAAAAAATATTCCTTTCAAAATAGTACTGTTTATTGGCAATGCACATGTTCACTCAAGAGCTCTAATGGAGGTGTAAAACGAGAATAAAGTTGTTTTCATAACTTGTCACACAGCAATGTTAATTCTGAAGCCCGTAGATCAAAGAGTAATTTTTACTTTCAAGTCTTATTATTTAAAAAATACATTTTGTCAGGATGCAGCTAGATTAGTGATTCATCTGATCAGTTGAGTTCAGTTGCTCAGTCACATCCAACTCTTTGCGACCCCATGGACTTCAGTATGCCAAGCTTCCCTGTCCATCACCAACTACCAGAGCCTATTCACACTCATGTCCATTGACTTGGTGATGCCATCCAACCATCTCATCCTCTGTTGTCCCCTTCTCCTCCTGCCTTCAATCTTTCCCAGCATCAGGGTCTTTTCCAATGAGTCCATTCTTCGCATCAGGTGGCCAAAGTATTGGAGTTTCAGCTTCAGCATCAGTCCTTTCAATGTGTATTCAGGACTGATTTCCTTTAGGATGGACTGGCTTAATCTCCTTGCAGTCCAAGGGACCCTCAAGAGTCTTCAACACCACAGTTCAAAAGTATCAATTCGTCCGTGATCAGCTTTCTTTATAGTCCAACTCTCAGGCCATACATGACTACTGGAAAACCCATAGCTTTGACTAGACAAACCTTTGTCTATTTGGTAAAGTAATGTCTCTGCTTTTTAATATGCTATCTAGGTTGGTCATAGCTTTTCTTCCAAGGAGCAAGTACCTTTTAATTTTATGGCTGCAGTCACCATCTGCAGTGATTTTGGAGCCCCACAAAATAAAATCTCTCTGTTTTCCCATCTATTAGATCTGCACAAAATAAATAGAACACTTCCCAGAAATTTAGAAAGACGGTAAAGAGAACCCAGCATGCGAGACAGCAAAAGGAACGCAGATGTATAGAACAGACTCGTGGACTCTGTGGATGAGGGGAAGTGTGGGATGATATGGGAGGATGGCATTGAAGCATGTTAATTATCATATGTCTAATCAATCGCAAGCCCAGGATTGATGCTCGGGGCTGGTGCAAGAGATTTCCTGGGGGGAGGG
>ML662447.1:11231446-11290091 GCA_007570785.1 Antilocapra americana
ATCATGTCATTGTATGGCAAAACTAAAAAAAAAAAAAAAAAAAAAACAACAGTGCTGCAATGAAAAAAAAAAAAAAGAAAAGAAAAGAGTCACCATTCTAAAGGCCATTAAGAACAATTGTGATACATAGGAAAAGGTCAAAATGTCAGCATTAACAGAAAAAGGTATATTCCAATCCTCATGGATGACTTTGATGGATTCAAGACTCCAGTGGAGGAAGTAACTGCAGATGTGGTGGAAATAGCAAGAGAACCTATAAGAGCAGCCTGAAGATGTGACTGAATTGCTGCAGTTTCATTATGAAACTTTAACAGATGAAAAATTGTTTCTTATGGATGAAGGAAGGAAGTAGTTTATTGAGATGGAAACTACTCCTGGTAAAGGTGTAGTTTATTGAGATGGAAACTACTCCTGGTAAAGGTGCTGTAACAACTGTTAAAAATGACAATGAAGGATTTAAAATGGTACATAAACTTAATTGATGAAATAGTGGCAGGGTGTGAGGGATTGACTCCAATTTTGAAAGAATTTCTACTGTGAGTAAAATGCTATCAAACAGCAGTGCATGTTAACAGAGAAATTGTTCACAAAAGGGAAAATCAATTGAACAGCAAACTTCATTACTGTCATATTTTAAGAAATTATCACAGACACCCCAACTTTCAGCACCCACCCTCCGGATCAGTCAGCAGTCACTGACATCAAGTCAAGTCTCTCCACCAGCAAAAAGATAATGACTCCCTAAAGGCTCATAAGATAGTTAACATTTTATCAATAAATTATTCCTAAATTATATATATATATATATATATATATCTTTTTTAAACATAATGCTACTGCTACTTAATAGACTACAATATACTGTAAACATAACTTTATCATTCATGTTATTGTTGTGGCCTGGACCTGAACCCACATTATCTCCAAGGCATGTCTGTACTTTGACCAGTTCTCTGATTTGGATTGTCTGCATCCTATCTTTCTCTCTCTTCTTGAACCATTTCACTTATACTTTTCTCTACTCAAATTTTTTTCCTATATATAGATTTTCCTGGTTAAAATTTTCTCCCTTTCTCCTCAATATTCCCCCTCTCCCTCAACTTTTCTCTATTATTATGGATAGAGAGAGGATATTATAGCTGAGGATGTGATCTTTTTTACTATGCAGAATTGTATTCAAATGATGCATATGGAGAGTATATTTAGTTCAAGAATAACATAACATCTTTGTTCAATTACTTTGAATTTTGTATCATAATATATGATTAATTTTATATTTAAATAATGCTAAAAGTTGGAGAGAGATATTTATCAAGAGGAAATAGTGTTTCAAGTGATTAAGAAACCCTCCCTGTTGAATATTATGATTCAGAGAAACTAGAAAGGATTTCTTAGTACAGTGTTTCAGACCAGAGAGGTGCAGGATGATTCAGCACTTTGATTTCCTCAGTATATCTATCACACTTTTTTTACTACCCTTATGGTTTTTCAACTGATGGGAAATCAGAATAACTCTAGGGACACTGAACAATGAAGGATGAATTTTCAGTTTTCCATCAGAAGTTTCAGCATCTGTTCTACCATATAAACTTGAAAAGATCTCCTGCATTGCAGGCATATTCTTTACCAACTGAGCTACGAGGGAAGCCCCTTTAAAGGTATAAAAGGTATATAAACAAACATCTTTTTTTTTTTTTTTGCAAATGGAACATGATAGTGTCCTAAATCATTTATATTTTCACAGTATTCATCTAAAAGAAGGGAAGCAGCTTTGGAAAATACCACACATTCTTTTTATTCTCTACCTGGAATCTATAAGCTTTTTTTCCCTGTTTGAACTGAACAGATAGAACTTTGAGAAAGAAAATATTGAATCATCATATTTATGGGTGGTTATACACACAAACCACATTGGGTGTTATGTCCAATTGGGAATCAAATATCTTATCTCTCTACTGACATCTGCTATATGAAAAACACTTAATTATATCAAACAGCCTATGAAACACAGACATACTTTGCCTTAGATGCCAAGTCTAGGGCATATCTATGAACAGTTACAGCACATGGAGAGACTTACACCTAATTTTTCCTATCCTTTGAATTCAAGTAAGTCTAAGCAAGTATAGAGGAGGTACTAAGGATCTACTTGGGGCTTCCCAGGTAGCTCAGCAGTAAAGAATCTGCCTTCAAGGAAGGAGCTTCAAGAGATATGGGTTAGATCCCTGAGTCAGGAAGATCCCCAGGAGCAGGGCATGGTAACCTACTGCAATATTCTTTTCAGGAGAATCCCATGGACAGTGGAGCCTGGCAGGCTATAGTCCTAGGGTTGCAAAGAGTCAGATATGGCTGAAGTAACTTAGCATGCACGCATGCAAGGATCTACTTACACAAACCTCACTTGAAACAATATATCTATATAGAAGACAAAATACATTAGCTAGATCAAATGACAATGAATCCATGGAAGAGAGAAGCAACAAGTTGAAATATAATGGCAAATGAAATATAATGAACTACACTGATTGCCTACTACTAAGAAAAATGTACACAGAGCCACCAAGGAGAGGAAATTATATATATAATTCTGAGATGGTTTGTATCATTCAAATATCTAACATAATTGGAATGTATAGAAGTACCATTTTATGACTTATATATCAGAGTGGAGTGTGAAAGGGGATTTTCTCATTTTAGGGTGGAGAACGTTTGGATTTCATTGGCAAGAAAAGATAAGGAAACTTAGAAGAAAAGAACAGTGTTAAAAGAAAGAGGCCAGTCCAGCCTAAACATTTCAGCTGTCACATCACATGGGGTAGCCTTAGAGGAAACATCAGGAATGGAGGAACATGATTGCTGTATGAGAACCAGGTCCCTGCAACATAAGCATGGATGGAGAAGGAGTGAGAGGATATGTCATGGATTAAGAAGGACAGGTAATGCCCTCACTGACACATGGGACTGAAGAGGCCACAGCGGTTTTGGAGGCAGGGAGAAGAGAACGTATAATCAAAGCTATGGTTTTTGCAGTAGTCATGTATAGATGTGAGAGCTGGAAAATAAAAAAGGCTGACTGTCGAAGAATTGATGCCTTTGAACTGTGGTGCTGGAGAAGACTCTTGGGAGTCCCTGGGACTGCAAGGAAATCAAACCAGTCAATCCTAAAGGAAATCAATCCTGAATTTTCATTGGAAGGACTGATGCTGAAGCTGAAGCTCCAATACTTTGGCCACCAAATATGAAGAACTGACTTATCAGACAAGACCCTGATGCAGGGAAAGATTGAAGGCAGGAGGAGAAGGGGATGACAGAGGTTTAGAGGATTGGATGGCATCATTGACTCAATAGATGTGAGTTTGAGCAAACTCCGGCAGATGGTGAAGAACAGGGAAGCCTGGCATGCTCCAGTCCATGGGATCGCAAAGAGTTGGACACAACTGAGCAACTGAACAACAACAACCAGCACTTTTGGAGACAGGAAGAAGAGAATGACAGTGGGTTCACAATAGTTGTAAACTATACTGGCTTTCCAAGGAATTTTACCTTGAAGCGGAGCATGGACTGGGATTTTAGAAGAAGAGTTTTTTTCCCATCTTGTTTTAAGATGGGGACAAATTAACAAATTATGTTCAGGGAAGATTAATCAAAAGAGAATGGATGATGGTGAAGGAGAGAGGTCAAAAGGTTGCAATTTAGTACACAAGTAGAGAGATTAGCTGTATGCACAATTCATTGGTTAAAATAAGAAAAACGACTGAGCATAGAACTCAGGTGGGTTTCCCAGGTGGCACTATGGTAAAGACCTCATCTGCCAATGCAGGAGATGTAAGAGACATAGGTTCAGTCTCTGGGCTAGGAAGATCCTCTGGAGGAGGGCATAGCAACTCACTGAAGTATACTTGCCTGGAGAATCCAATGGGCAGAGGAGTCCGGCAGGCTACACTCCATGGGGTCACAAAGAGTCAGATACAATGAACTCAGGTATGAAAGACTCCTGGAGACTTTTGAAATAATATAGGAATCCCATAATTCTGTGAATAGAGATTCTAAGTGTGGAAAACACAATGTGGATTACTGTTGTAAGATCTCTTTCATTCATTCACCCAATCATTCACTTATTCAAGTGAAAATATGCTAAGCCCTATACTAGTCATTAAGTATACAACAGTGAGTAAATTTGATAAACTTACACTTGCCTGGAAAATTCCATGGACAGAGGAGCCTTTCAGGTTACAACCCATGGGGTCCCAAAGAATTGGACACAACTAAATACAGCACACCCAAGTTTGATAAACTGGTATAGACAAAGAGGTTTCACCAAGTATCAGGCTATTTAATGGGTTTCCTCAGTGGCACCAGTAGTCAGGAATCTGCCTGCTAAGGTAGGAGATGCAAGAGACCAGGGTTTGATCCTTAGGATGGGAAGATCCCTGGAGTAGGAAATGGCAACCCACTCCAGTAATCTTGCCTTGAAAATTCCATGGAAAGAGGAAACTGACAGGCCACAGTCCATAGGTCTGCAAAGAGTTGGACACTACTGAGAACACACACACAAAGGAAAAACTAGCTGTGAAGCTTTTACTAAAGGCTAACATTGTTATGAATTGAAGTAAATAAGAAAAGGTATAAAAAGGACATTGTGAAAAATTCATAGCTAAAGCAAGAAAGTGTTTATCACATTAACATTTGTCTATATTCTTACATTATTAAGATTTAAAATATTACTTGCCACATCTTAAAAAAGAAACATTGCAATAACCTCATTTGTAGGCATGTAAATGCAAATGTGGATCTTTAATAAGTCAGAACCCTTTCAGAGAACCAGGTTAGCTAAACATAGGGTGGGGACTCAGGGGAATGAGAACTGGCTAACTAATGACTAACAGCTGTAACAAAAATAAGTAGCACCACACAGAGCTAGATTTCTAAGCCTGACAGTACACCACGTCTGATACTCCCTCCACATTTCCTTCATCAACAATTTTACCCTCAGGCTCCTCTGTTCCTTCAATTATTTTCAATTGTTTATCCACCTTCCCTTCAGAAAATGAGTTTTTTAAAAACTATGAAACAGTTGTGACATTCTAGTTTTTATTCCTTATATTAAGAGTACTTCTCAGAGCACAAAGCATCAATACTTTTGCTTGTTGTTGTTCTTTCATACTCATCATCTCCCTGCCACCACAGTTTCAAAATAAAGTCAACTAGCCAGTCAGGAAAACACCTTTGTGCTCCTGGCTCCTGTTGGCATGAGACTGTGCAATATGAGGTTGACTAAAGAGTCTGTTTCAGACTGGAATCTCTCCAAGAAATGATTTGAACAGTTTCATTTTTTCTCACCATCTGGCAGAATTGAAATGAGAGCCACTTTCAGCCCCATCTCCCTTACAAACCACAGAAAATACAGATTCCATCATATATCGTTGAGTATAGGAATAATTTTCCTTTATGTTAGCTCAACTTTGAGTCTTAATAAAATCTGTCTGAAAAATCTCATTTCTATGGTTTTCCACTCTGTCATCATTTGGTTTCTGCTGCCGTGGTACTAGTTGAAACAGTCCCTCTCCTAATTTTATCTGACTTCAATGCAAATAAGATATCATAATGTTTGAAATTCATCATCAACTCAGTGTTTTGGGTTCCCTTAGTATATAGATACCCTCACTGAATAACTTTACAATTTGTGGTATAAGAATATTGATGAGAGGAAATGTTAAATCTTCATTAAAGAATATAGAGGTCCCTTACCTTTTGATTTTGCTATACAAATTCACTAGGCAATAGTTAAGGGTTTACTCTCAAGTTTAGTTATAAGCCTTCTTAACACTAGCCTGTGTCATCTTGCAATGTAACAAATTGCAGTCTGTTTTTCCATCACAGTGTGACTTAGAAAAGAAGAATTTAACAGGTCTTCATTTTAGACTTATTTAAACACTCAAGGGGTGTTTATTGAGTAGGCCACATTTAGCATCAGATTCATTTAGAAAAACACATGACAAGAAGTGGAAGAGAACAGCAAGGAAGCAGCAGGGATTTCTTCTTGGTGAAGCAGTCAGAGCAGACCATACAGCAGCCACGGCGTCACATGAGAGCACGGGCTCAACAGTGAGTGAATGAGGCTCAGTTGCAAGGGGTGAAGAGCCACCTTACCAAATTTTCCTTACCCTTTTCCAAGTAAAAACCATAATTTATTATAACCATCCCATAGGTATAACGCCAAAGAGATGATGATAAGAGATATTCTCCATTACAAGAGTCATTCGGGAAATTCTAAGGTATAGCCTCCTACTAGGAATATAGTGTTTCTGAGTAGTGTTCCCATTCCAGGAGAAACTGACCAATCGGGGTCATTTTAAAATAACCTATGTTGCCTGGAAACAAAAAGTTTCCAGGGAAGCAGAGCAAGAAATTTATTTCAAGGTTAGATTTGTCAATAAAAAAGGAGAAAGAAATTGTTAACCCTTTTCTCAAAGTAACAAAACTAATATGTATTAAGTTATGAATATCTCCTATAAACCTCAGAAAAGTTTTTGATTAGAATAGTTAGCATTAACATTTTACTAATCAAGAATCTGACACAGAGAAAATTAAATAATTATGCTCAAAGTTTTCATAACTGGGAAATTAACTTGATATTTTTGACCCCAAACCTGTAGACTCCCCACAACATCATGGGTAACTTCATAATTGGTTTCAATGGATATGACCTACAAAGAATTTCATTTATAGGATCTTTAATATAATACAGAAGTAGGTTCAGGAATATTTTTACAATCATTAGCTATTTTCTCACCAAATTGTGAAAAATTATTTTGATACTATTTAATGACAAACCATAAACTTCACACTGTGAGGGTGCTGCCTAATCATCAAACTCATATTATCTGATTTAGTAATCTTCCCTAGTTTGTATCATGGTTCCTGGTTTTGTATTCCAATCCCCTTTAAAAAAGCATTTGGGTCTGTCATCTTGTAATTTGTCTCTTCAGAAAGACCAATAGCCATGGTTTTAGCCAGAGACTCATACTGGTCACATGTGCAAATCAAGCACCAACAGCAACAGCAAAAAAAAAAAAAAACCACTTTTCCCTAATTCACTTCCCAATACATATCAAACTCACCCATGAAGCATGGTGCAAATTAAGCATCCTTCACCTTACCTGCCTCCTGAGAAATCTGTATGGAGGTCAAGAAGTAACAGTTAGAACTGGACATGGAACAACAGACTGGTTCCAAATTGGGAAAGGAGTACATCGAGGTTGTATACTGTCACCTGCCTATTTAACTTATATGCACAGTACGATAAATTGGAATCCAGATTGCACAGAAAAATATCAATAACCTCAGATATGCAGATAATACCACCCTTATGACAGAAAGACTAGAAAAACTAAAAGGAGCTTCTTGATGAAAGCAAAAGAGGAGAATGAAAAGCTGGCTTAAAGCTCAGCATTCAAACAACTAAGATCATGGCATGCGATCCTATCACTTAATGGCAAATAGACTGGGAAACAATGACAGACTTTATTTTCTTTGGTTCCAAAATCACTGAAGATGGTGACTGCAGCCATGAAATTAAAAGATAGATTGCTCCTTAGAAGAAAAGTTATGAAAAACCTAAACAGCATGTTAAAAAGCAGAGACTACTTTGCTGACAAAGGTCTGTTTAGTCAAAGCTATGGTTTTTTCAGTTGTCATGAATGGATGTGAGAGTTTGACTATAAAGAAAGCTGATCGCTGAAGAATTGATACTTTTGAACTGTGGTAGTGAAGACTCTTAAGAGTCCCTTGAACAGCAAGGAGATCCAACCAGTCTATCCTAAAGGAAAACAGTCCTGAATATTCATTGGAAGGACTGATGCTAAAGCTGAAGCCCCAGAACTTTGGCCGCCTGATGCAAAGACTGACTCATTTGAAAAGACCCTGATGTTGGGAAAGATTGAAGGCGGGAGGAGAAGGGGACAGCAGAGGATGAGCTGGTTGGATGGTAACTCTATGGACATGAATTTGAGAAAGCTCCAGAACTTGGTAATGGACAGAGAAGCCAGGTGTGCTGCAGAGAACGGGGTCATAAAGAATCGGACGTGACTGAGAGACTGAACTGAACTGAATGGATAGGACCAAGCATATATTAAAAGAAAGAGAATTGAAGAACTGCTGCTGCTGGGTAGGACTGCTGTTGCAAAGAAGTATCAAGCATTTTGAAGCAGTATCTGATCACAGCTGAGCAGAGGGTTATGCCTAGTCAGGACCTAGTCATGCCTAGCTTTTTAGGGCTTACAAAGAGAAAAATATTAAAAGGTATCTCTCCACACAATTACCCTAAGACTCAGAAATGTATGGTTCACAGAATTGTAGGCCGAGAGTCCTAATATCATATGTACTTATTGTAGATACTCAAGCATAGCAGAAAGATCAGTCTGACCTCTTGCTGCTGTGGTGGAACAGCCTGACAGCCCAAGTACATAGACCCTGGTACTGAACTCTGACTCCTCCCACTTGAGGATCAGATGCAGTGTTCATGTCCTTTCCTGGATACTAATTCAGTGGATTCCAATATGTATCCAGAACTTCACCTAATTTTATTTTAAACAGTGTCTTCCTTTGGTTCAAAGCAATATTACTCTGGATCCTATGCCATTAGATGGAATGTTCTGCAGGACTTGGATAGAGAATTTCTGGATGAATGCTAGTTAGTGAACATTAACATAGGGTTCAAAAGTCTCCATATCTTGTGATCATATTTCTAAGTCCATCAACTTGATTCTTTCCCAGTTTTCCTTATCTCTGATTATTAGTCTTTTTATTTTATTTTATTTTTTATGTTCCTTTATTTATTTTCATTATATTATCGTGTTGGTTTTGCCATACACTGACACGAATCCGCCATGGGTATACATGTGTTCCCCTTCCAGAAACCCCCTCCCACCTCCCTCCCAATTCCATCCCTCTGGGTCATCCCAGTGCACCAGCCCTGAGCACCCTGTATCATGCATCAAACCTGGGGTGGCAATTCATTTCACATATGATAATATACATGCTTCAATGCAGTTCTCCCATATCATCCCATCCTTGCCCTCTCCCACAGAGTCCAAAAGACTGTTCTGTACATCTACGTCTCTTTTGCTGTCTCGCGTACAGAGTTATCATTACCATATTTTTAAATTCCATATATATGTGTTAGTATATATATGTATTGTTTTCCTTTCTGGCTTACATCACTCTATATAATAGGCTCCAGTTTCATCCACCTCAGTAGAACTGATTCAAATGTATTCTTTTTAATGGCTGAGTAATATTCCATTGTGTATATATACCATCGCTTTCTTATCCATTCGTCTGTTGATGGGCATCTAGGTTGCTTCAATGTCCTGGCTATTGTAAACAATGCAGCGATGAACATTGGGGTACACGTGCCTCTTTCAATTCTGGTTTCCTCAGGGTGTATGCCCAGCAGTGGGATTCCTGGGTCATATGGCAGGTCTATTTCCAGTTTTTTAAGGAGTCTCCACACTGTTCTCCATAGTGGCTGTAATAGTTTGCATTCCCACCAACAGTTTAAGAGGGTTCCCTTTTCTCCACATCCTCTCCAGCATTTATTGCTTGTAGACTTTTGGATGGCAGCCATTCTGACTGGTGTAAAGTGGTACCTCATTGTGGTTTAGATTTGCATTTCTCTGATAATGAATGATGTTGAGCATCTTTTCATGTGTTTGTTAGCCATTTTTATGTCTTCTTTGGAAAATGTCTGTTTAGTTCTTTGGCCCACTTTTTGATTGGGTCGTTTATTTTTCTGGAATGGAGCTGCAGGAGTTGCTTGTATATTTTTGAGATTAATTGTTTGTCTGTTCCTTCATTTGCTATTATTTTCTCCCATTGTGAAGGCTGCCTTTTCACCTTGCTTTTAGTTTCCTTTGTTGTGCAGAAGCTTTTCATTTTAATTAGGTCCCATTTGTTTATTTGTCCTTTTATTTCCCATATTCTGGGAGGTGGGTCATAGAGGTTCCTGCTTCGGTTTATGTCAAAGAGTGTTTTGCCTATGTTTTCCTCTAGTTTTATAGTTTCTGGTCTTATGTTTAGATCTTTGATCCATTTTGAGTTTATCTTTGTGTATGGTGTTAGAATGTGTTCTAGTTTCATTCTTTTAGAAGTGGCTGCCCAGTTTCCCCAGCACCACTTGTTAAAGAGATTGTCTTTTCTCCATTGTATATCCTTGCCTCCTTTGTCAAAGATAAGGCATCCATAGGTACGTGGATTTATCTCTGGGCTTTCTATTTTGTTCCATTTTTCTATATTTCTGTCTTTGTGCCAGTACCATACTGTTTTGATGACTGTGGCTTTGTAGTAGAGCCTGAAGTCAGGCAGGTTGATTCCTCCAGTTCCATTCTTCTTTCTCAAGATTGCTTTGGCTATTCAAGGTTTTTTATATTTCGATACAAACTGTGAAATTATTTGTTCTAGTTCTCTGAAAAAGACCTCTGGTAGCTTAATAGGAATTGCATTGAATCTATAGATTGCTCTGGGTAGTATACTCATTTTCACTATACTGATTCTTCCAATCCATGAACACGGTATATTTCTCCATCTATTTGTGTCCTCTTTGATTTCTTTCCTCAGTGTTGTATAGTTTTCTATATATAGGTCTTTTGTTTCTTTAGGTAGATATACTCCTACGTATTTTATTCTTTTTGTTTCGATGGTGAATGGAATTGTTTCCTTAAATTCTCTTTCTGTTTTCTCATTGTTAGTGTATAGGAATGCAAGGGATTTCTGTGTGTTGATTTTATACCCTGAAACTTTACTATATTCACTGATTAGCTCTAGTAATTTTCTGGTAGAGTTTAGGGTTTTCTATGTAGAGGATCATGTTGTCTGCAAACAGTGAGAGTTTTACTTCTTCTTTTCCAGTCTGGATCCCTTTTATTTCTTTTTCTGTTCTGATTGCTGTGGCCAAGACTTCCAAAGCTATTTTGAATAGTAGTGGTGAGAGTGGGCACCCTTGTCTTGTTCCTGACTTTAGGGAAAATGCTTTCAGTTTTTCACCATTGAGGATAATATTTGCTGTGGGTTTGTCATATGTAGCTTTTATTATGTTGAGTTATGTTCCTTCTATTCCTGCTTTTTTGAGGGTTTTTATCATAAATGGATATTGAATTTGGTCAAAGGCTTTCTCTGCATCCATTGAGATAATCATGTGGTTTTTATTTTTCAATTTGTTAATGTGGTGTATTACATTGGTTGATTTGCGGATATTGAAGAATCCTTGCATCCCTGGGATAAAGCCTACTTGGTCATGATGTATGATCTTTTTAATGTGTCATTGGATTATATTTGCTAGAATTTTGTTAAGGATTTTTGCATCTATGTTAATCAGTGATACTGGCCTGTAGTTTTCTTTTTTTGTGGCATCTTTGTTGAGTTTTGGTATTAGGATGATGGTGGCCTCATAGAATGCGTTTGGAAGTTTACCTTCCTCGGCAATTTTCTGGAAGAGTTTGAGTAGAATAAGTGTTAGCTCTTCTCTAAATTTTTGGTAGAATTCAGCTGTGAAGCCATCTGGTCCTGGGCTTTTGTTTGTTGGAAGATTTCTGATTACAGTTTCAATTTCCGTGCTTGTGATTGGTCTGTTAAGATTATCTATCTCTTCCTGGTATAGTTTTTGAAAGTTGTACTTTTCTAAGAATTTGACCATTTCTTCCAAGTTGTCCAGTTTATTTGCATATAGCTGCTGATAATAGTCTCTTATGATCCTTTGTATTTCTGTGTTTTCTGTTGTGATTTCTCCTTTTTCATTTCTGAATTGGTTGATTTGGTTTCTCTCGCTTTGTTTCTTAATGAGTCTGGCTAATAGTTTGTGTTAGTCTTTTTAAACCACTGACCAACCAGCAAATCTATTCTCTATTCCCATGAGTCAGACTATATTCTTACCTTGGGTTCTTCTTTCTTCCACACAAACTTTGACTTTAGCACAGCAATCATCCTTTATTAGTGTGCACCCTGTATTAAGCAAACTTTCTATTAAGCAAGCTTTGCCTTTTTCCTCCTCCATTAGTTAGTCATAAGGACCTATGAACTAACACCCAAAAAAGATGTCTTTTTCATTATAGGGGACTGAAAGGCAAAAGTATGAAGTCACAAAACACCTGGAGTAACAGGCAAATTTGGCCTGGGAATACAGAATGAAGCAGGAAAAGGCTAATAGAGTTCTGCCAAGAGAACGCACTGGTCATAGCAAACACTCTCTTCCAACAACACAAGAGAAGACTCTACACATGGACATCACCAGATGGTCTACATCAAAATCAGATTGATTATATTCTTTGCAGTCAAAGATGGAGAAGCTCTATGCAGTCAGCAAAAACAAGACCAGGAGCTGACTGTGGCTCAGATCATGAAATCCTTATTGCCAAATTCAGACTGAAATGGAAGAAAGTGCAGAAAACCACTAGACCATTCAGTTATGACCTAAATCAAATCCCTTATGATTATACAGTTGAAGTGAGAAATAGATTAAAAGGACTGGATCTGATAGACAGAAGAGCTGATGAACTATGGATGTAGGTTTGTAACATTGTACAGGAGACAGGAATCCAGACCATCACCAAGAAAAAGATATGCAAAAAAGCAAAATGGCTGTCTGAAGAGGCCTAATAAAAAGCTGTGAAAAGAAGAGAAGTGAAAAGCAAAGGAGAAAAGGAAAGATATACCCATTTGAATGCAGAGGAAACCAGAATGGAAAGAGACATGTGTACCCCAATGTTCATCGCCGCATTGTTTACAATAGCCAGAGCGTGGAAGCAACCTAGATGTCCATCAACAGACAAATGGATAAGAAAGCAGTGGTACATATACACAATGGAATATTATTCAGCCATTAAAAAGAATACATTTGAATCAGTTCTACTGAGGTGGATGAAACTGGAGCCTATTATACAGAGTGAAGTAAGCCAGAAGGGAAAACAACAATACAGTATACTAATGCATATATATGGAATTTAGAAAGATGGTAATGATAACCCTGTATGCGAGACAGCAAAAGAGACGCAGATGTATAGAACAGTCTTTTGGACTCTATGGGACAGGGCAAGGGCAGGATATATGGGAGAACGGCATTGAAACATGTAAATTATCATATGTGAAATGAATCGCCAGCCCAGTTTTGATGCATGATACAGGGTGCTCAGGGCTGGTGCACTGGGATGACCCAGAGGGATGGAATTGGGAGGGAGGTGGGAAGGGGTTTCTGGAAGGGGAACACATGTATACCCATGGCGGATTCGTGTCAGTGTATGGCAAAACCAACATGATAATGTAAAGAAAATAAATAAATAAATGAATAAATTAAAAAAAAAAGAATGCAGAATTCCAAAGAATAGTAAGGAGAAATAAGAAAGCCTTCCTCAGCGATCAATGCAACGAAATAGAGGAAAACAATAGAATGGGAAAGACTAGAGATTTCTTCAAGAAAATTAGAGATACCAAGGGAACATTTCATGCAAAGATGGGCTCAATAAAGGACAGAAATGGTAGGGATCTAACAGAAGCAGAAGATATTAAGAAGAGTTGGCAAGAATACACAGAAGAACTGTACAAAAAAGATCTTCACCACCCAGATAATCACAATGGTGTGATCACTCACCTAGAGCCAGATACCCTGGAATGTGAAGTCAAGTGGGCCTTAGGAAGCATCACGGTGAACAAAGCTAGTGGAGGTGATGGAATTCCAGTTGAGCTATTTCAAATCCTAAAAGATGCCGCTGTGAAAATGCTGCATTCAATATGTCAGCAAATTCAGAAAACTCAGCAATGGCCACAGGACTGGAAAAGTTCAGTTTTCATTCCAATCCCAAAGAAAGGAAATGTCAAAAAAATGCTCAAATTACTGCACAATTGCACTCATCTCACAAGCTAGAAAAGTAGTGTCTAAAGTTCTCCAAGCTAGGCTTCAGCAATACGTGAACTGTGAACTTCCAGATGTTCAAGCTGGTTTTAGAAAAGGCAGAGGAACCAGAGATTAAATTGCCAACATCCACTGGATTATCGAAAAAGCAAAAGAATTCCAGAAAAACATCTATTTCTGCTTTACTGATGACGTCAAAGCCGTTGACTGTGTGGATCACAATAAACTGTGGAAAATTCTTAAAGAGATGGGAATTCAAAAGCACCTGACCTGCCTCTTAAGAATTCTGTATGCAGGTCAGGAAGCAACAGTTAGAACTGGACATGGAACAAGAGACTGGTTCCAAAAAGGGAAAGGAGTACGTTGAAGCTGTATATTGTCACTCTGCTTATTTTACTTATATGCAGAGTACATCATGAGAAACACTGTGCTGGAGGAAGCACAAGCTGGAATCAAGATTGCCAGGAGAGATATCAATAAACTCAGATATGCAGAGGACACCACCCTTAGGGCAGAAAGTGAAGAAGAACTAAAGAGCCTCTTGGTGAAAGTGAAAGAGCAGAGTGAAAAATTTGGCTTAAAGCTCAACATTCAGAAAACTAAGATTATAGCATCTGGTCCCATCTCTCCATGGCAGATAGATGGGGAGACAGTGGAAACAATGGCTGACTTGATTTTTCTGGGCTCCAAAATCACTGCAGATGCTGACTGCAGCAATGAAATTAAAAGATGCTTACTCTTTGGAAGGAAAGTTATGACCAACCTAGACAGCATATTTCAAAGCAGAGACATTACTTTGCCAACAAAAGTCCATCTAGTCAAAGCTATTGTTTTTCCAGTGGTTGTGTTTGGATGTGAGAGTTGGACGGTGAAAAAAGCTAAGTGCAGAAGAATTGATGCTTTTGAACTGTGGTATTGGAGAAGACTGTTGAGAGTCCCTTGGACTGCAAGGAGATCCAACCAGACCATCCTAAGGGAGATCAGTCCTGGGTGTTCATTGGAAGGACTGGTGTTGAAGATGAAACTCCAATACTTTGGCCACCTCATGTGAAGAGCTGACTCACTGGAAAAGACTCTGAAGCTGGAAAAGATTGGGGGCAGGAGGAGAAGGGGCTGGTAGAAGATGAGATGGCTGGATGGCATCATCAACTTGATGGCCATGGGTTTGGGTGGACTCAGGGAGTTGGTGATGGACAGTGAGACCTGGTGTGCTGCAATTCATGGGGTCGCAAATAGTCAGACATGACTGAGCAAATGAACTGAAGTGAAAAAAGGATTATGTCCACAAGCTGAGCAGGAAGCCACAGAGTCACGGTGATGGATGACAGGGAGGTTACCTAGTCATGCATTTTTTTTTTTTTTTTGTATTCTTTGGTTCTGCTTGTCATTGATCTTGAATGTACCACTTCCACCCACTGATGGATTTATGGTGGACCACTTCTGACTTGATTGTTGGCTCTGAAAGAAATTGGATTATGAAGAGGTTCTGATCACATGATTACTTGATGCATCAAATGGCATATCTTGATATTAGACTTTGTCTCCACAAGGCCCATAGCACAACAGAATTATATTTGTATTGTATACAATTATACACTACAGATGTAAAAAATTGGCTTCATTAGTTTAGAGTTCTAAGTTGTGATTTTCATATTGAGGTTGCCATGAGCTGCATATATGGTATTTTCCAACAGCATATTTTACCTCTAATGTTTTTTGACTTATATGGTTCAAATGACACACTGCCTGAATTGCCACCTGGATCTCAGAGTCCTTTCATATTCTGAATTCTGTTAAAATCTGACAGTCTTTTATGTTTGTCTTGCTTGGGCTACTATAACAAAACTCCATAAACTGGTAGCTTAAATAATAGATATCTATTTCTCATAGTTCTGGAAGCTGGGGACTATCTCTCTACATGCTCACATGACCTCTTCTTTGTCAGCATAAGGATGGAAACAGAGCTCTGGTATCTCTTTCTCCCGACACGAGGGCCCCATGACCTCATCTAAATCTAATTGTCTTCTAAAGGTCCCATATCTAAATGCCATCACTTTAAGGGTTAAGGACTTAAACATATGAATTTGGAAGGAAGGGGAGACACAATTCAGTTCATAATAATGTTACTTGATAAAAATGGCACATCATTATTTACCAGTTTAGAATATGCTGCTGCCTCCAGAGTAAAAAATTATCAGATATTTTGCTTCTTTCTTAGTAGTATGACATATAAGATGGAATGATTTTTTTTAAAAGTATGTCCCAGCATTTTAGAAAGTATGTCCCAGCATTCCTCAGATAGCTGGGTCCTTAAAAAATTCACTGATATGGTAAGGCTTTGAATTTTGTTAAATTTCTGTGTTCTAGAATACATATGTCTTGCCAAGACCCCCAGTGTATTTGTTCATTCTTAGTAATCTACTTCAGTCAACAAGTTATCATTGACAGAATGACTAATATACTGTTTGGTAGATTCTATAGATTTTCCAGATCCATTCAGACTACAGTATGACAGAAGGCAAGAGAGTTAAACAGCTCTGAATCAATAGCATACATATGCATTGTGTTCTGTCCCACGAGACTGTGAAATGCATCTGGCCCTCCCTCATAAGAATGGAAAGCAGCACATTTGTCAGATTCAATGGTAAATTACTGTATAATAGAGGGCATGATTTAATCCTAACTTTCAAGTTCTATTCCCTTTGGTTCAGCACTCTCAGTACCAATTTCCATACATATTTATCACTTCTTTTATTATATTAACCACACTTTGGAACTCTTTCATAATATAGTCCCCATGGTTTTCACACTTCACCTTAAATTGATGATTATCTTCAACTTTACACTATTTTTGATTGATATTGTTTGTCCTAACAATATCATTCAATTTCTTAGTCATTACTCTTTATATTTCTCAGTTAGGACATTACAACTACCAATATATTTCCTGCCTCAACTATCTCATCTTAATTTCACATTAATAAGTACAACATTATAAGGACTATTATTGTTCCACCCACAAGTGGCAATAATGTCCTCATTATCAGCCTTCTGGTATGATCCATGTCCAGCATCTTACCTTAAAGCCTGCCTCCTTAGAGCATACCTACTATTGATGGTCTTATTTGAATTCTCTTGGAAGCAGACTCTAAGGGGGAGATCTTTGTATTGAATCAACACCTGTGATAAAGAAATATAACTGTGTGCATTGAGATGATGAACTGGAATGCAGTATTTCAATAGGCCTCAATCAATCCAACAGAATATATGGTTCATGGAATTCTACAGACTAGAATATTGGAGTGGGTAGCTTTTCCCTTCTCCAGGAGATCTTCCCAACCCAGGGATCAAACCCAGGTCTCCCGTATTAGAGGCAGATTCTTTATCAGCTGAGCCACAAGGGAAGCCCAAGAATACTGCAGTGGATAGCCTATCCCTTCAACAAATCCAGGTCTCCCTTACTGAAGGCAGATTCTTTACCAGGTGAGGCACAAGGGAAACCAAAGAATATTGGAGTGGGTAGCCTATCCCTTCTCCAGTGGATCTTCCTGACCCTGGAATCAAACCGGGGTCTCCTGCATTGCAGGCAGATTTTTTACCAACTGAGCTATCAAGGAAGCCCTAACATGTCCATAAATCAAAGCAGAAGTAACTTAATCACCAGGATGGTGGGTCAAAAGTTTAGTGAGCAATGGATTCCCTTCCTGCTGAAGGAAATACTAAAACTGTTGAATAATCAGAGCTACTGTCAGGCTGAAAATTGTTGATCCTAAATGACATTTCTATTATTCTACAAACTTAACTGTGTAGTTGCTAAGATAGTTTCCTGCCCACTAATGTCTCAAAGGATCCTCATCACACATTCCATGTATAAAAATATTTGTATGAATATAGTTTCCCTGGTAGCTCAGCTGGTGAAGAATCTACCTGCAATGCAGGAGACCCTGGCTTGATTCCTGGGTCAGGAAGAAGGGATAGCTACCCACTCAAGTATTCTTGGGCTTCCCTGGTGGCTCAGCTGGTAAAGAATTCTGCAATGTAAGAGACCTGGGTTTAATCCCTGGGTCAGGAAGATGCCCTGGAGAAGGGAATGGCTACCCACTCCAGTATCTGGCCTGGAGAATTCCATGGACTATATAGTCCATGGGGTCGCAAAGAGTGGGACACGACTGAGCAAGTTTTACTTTCATCCTTTTCTTGCACCTAAGGAAACTTCGTTTTTGCGAGACAAATACCATTTAAGGAAAAATAAGAAAGCTTTGTCAAACATAACTTTAGGGTTGTTTATTATTCTTGAATTTTTCTGCTTATTTGTATTGTCAGTTGCTTGCAAACATTTTTATTATCAAATTAATGTAATAAATGTATGATGTATGAAACATGCTGATCCTTGTTTTGAGATTCATTGTCTATGATTTAATTTACATGTCAAATTAAATAAATATTACCATTCAGAATTCATATAATTTGTTGCAAGAAAGTAGCATTAGGTCAATTAAATTTGCCTCAGAGCAATATGTTATTTAAAACCATTTACACAGAAAACCAAAGTTGATATAAGGAATTTACATTAAGAGCACAAGATTTATCATTCTCTATAAAATACATATTCAGCATTTTCTGGACATCTATAAAATATAGTCTATTCACGAAGACTATATTCTTCTCATTCCCCGCCCCCCACAACTGTTGGCACTGAGACAGTTTAGAACACTAATTGGGCTTACTTTGGTAAATCATATATTGAAAGTAATATTTCTCTAATAAGCACATAGCTAGTATTATGCAGAATTATATTTCTTTTATTTAAGCCCTTCAATTTATGAAGTTGGCATAAACCTGTAGCTCCATATTTATAGCTAGGATAAAACTATTCTTTATTTAAGCTTTTTTTTATTTTATTATTTTTCCAGCAGGATGAACTACATTTAAATGTAAATTCAATTTTATGAAGGTTAGGAAATAAGTTTTTTTGATATGCAGAAATTTGAAAAAGAAAATGAAATGAATTGATGCAAGAAGAATCCTTCAAATCTTAATCAGTTATAGAAGGGACAGAGTTTCATGAAAGAGCAGAGATATAACAAAATCAGAAATAATTTAAATGTGACAAAGAAAAATTATGTCAGCTTTGTATTTACATGAAAGAAAAGGATTAGTTGACCCTAAATAATTATGGTAAAACAGCTGTTAAAATTTTATGAAGCTCTTTTTAGCAATATTGGCCCTTTTAACACATACTTTTTTGTGGTCTGATTTTCCTATAAGCACATACTCCTTAGTCTTTTTACTATTAAAAATGATAGTTACTAGAAACTAGGTATATCATATGCAATTTTCTAGGGGGCAAGTATTATCTTGGTGTATGTACTTGGGTAAGAAACTTTAGAGTAATGTCTAGCAATATTTGAGGATAGCATAGTTAAAAAATTCAATTAGAAGTAAAATGGATAATGGTTTATATCTTAAGGACAAAATCAGTGGAACTGATGCTCTAAAATTTTTGAAAAATCTGCTCATTTTTGCAGTTGTAATGGATTATATGACTTTTACAGAGCATGTTTTAGAATATGTATTGTTCATAAAACTGTTATTATTTGATTCATTTACCTGTTAAGTAAAATAAAAATACATTTATGTTACATTTTTGTTTCAAGAGAAAGAAAGAGGCATCCTAGAGAAACTATTTCATTATTAGCTTTTATGGTCATGTTTAGGATCCTTGGATTGCAATTCCATTTAAATAGAACTTAATGTCAGAGTTACTAATGCTGATGACAAGGTATGTGCTTTCCATTTATGAAGACTTTCTGCATTTGCAACTGTGTCTAACTTATTAAGTAGGAACAGTTTTGTTCAGCAACATTTTTTTCTCCTTTATTTTCACAAATAGTCATTTATAACAGTGCAGAACCTATCAAGGCTGTATATTGTCACCCTGCTTATTTAACGTATATGCAGAGTACATCATGAGAAACGCCAGGCTGGAAGAAGCACAAGCTGAAAACAAGATTGCCAGGAGAAATATCAATAACCTCAGATATGCAGATGACACCACCCTTATGGCAGAAAGAGAAGAAGAATGAAAAAGCCTCTTGATGAAAGTGAAAGAGGAGAGTTAAGAAGTTGGCTTTAAAGCTCAACATTCATAAAACTAAGATCATGGCATCTGGTCCCATCACTTCATGGGAAATACATGGGGAAACAGTGGAAACAGTGTCAGCCTTTATTTTTTTTTGAGCTAAAAATCACTGCAGATGGTGATTGCAGCCATGAAATTAAAAGATGCTTACACCTTGGAAGGAAAGTTATGACCAACCTAGATAGCATATTAAAAAGCAGAGACATTACTTTACCAACAAAGGTCTGTCTGGTTGTGCATGGATATGAGAGTTGGATGTGAAGAAAGCTGAGTGCAGAAGAATTGATGCTTTTGAATTGTGGTATTGGAGAGGACTCTTGAGAGTCCCTTGGACTGCAAGGAGATCCAACTAGTCCATCCTAAAGGAGATCAGTCCTGGGTGTTCATTGGAAGGACTAGTGTTGAAGCTGAAACTCCAATACTTTGGCCACCTCATGTGAAGAGCTGACTCTTTGGAAAAGAGCCTGATGCTGGGAAGGATTGGGGGCAAGAGGAGAAGGGGACGACAGAGGATGAGATGGCTGAATGGCATCACCAACTCAATGGCCATGAGTTTGGGTAAATTCTGGGAGTTGGTGATGGGCAGGGAGGCCTGGCGTGCTGCAACTCATGGGGTCACAGAGAGTCGGACATGACTGAGCAACTGAACTGAACTGAACAGAACCTACCACACATTAAAAGTAAGAAAAGTGGCACTCTGTATCTACTTGGAATATTTTTGGTTAATATGGCAGATAGAAAGGAAAAATGTAATTTGAATATCTGGCATATGTAATCTAGGGATTAGACAAGTGAGTTATGCTGTCTTAAAGTCAGAGAAAACAACTATAAGGGGGAAAAAAACCAGTTTTTGTTTAAATGCCAAGCAACTAAAAGCCAGATTCACATTTTATTTTCTGTGGTTAGAAAATTTACCCGTACAATATTTTAGAATCTAGAATGCAAACCTTCAAAGCACTTATATTGACCAAGACATCAAGTTATTTCAAAAATGTATGCAAAACCTAATTCACAGAATGTGTTTGAATACAATGAATAAAAAAATATCCAAAATTCATGTAAATTTATTCAGGAATGGTTCTGATCTACTTTTGGGAGCATTTTCTATGGCAAGGATATTAATATACACTCTCCCTCTCAGAAAAATAAGATTAGAGTCAACAATTGGTACCTCATAAGTTCCATTTCAAGACAGTGATGTAAATGCTATAGAATTAAATTTTTGTTCCTGAAGATTTTCTCTCCATTGAACATACTCATTTTAGTATGAAAAAACCTATACAGTATTTGCATTCACCAAGGATTCTTGAAAATCTTACAGATTAACAGATATATCTGATTATTAGAGTTTCAGTGGAAGGTATATCTCTTGCATTGATCAAATTTTCCCATTTAAATTTGTAACTTAGCTCTGTAGTGTTTATGGGTGCAGATCAAATGTCTTTCTGAGGTACATTGTTATAATATCAAGAGTTTAAGCTCCTGAATTTCTTCTTTAATGCCATGCGTCTTCTCCTTGACAGGGTCAGTTTTCTGAATAATGTGGTGGACTGAATAGACAATTTTATCTCTATTTCTACTAAATCCTACCAGTGACAGGAAGTAACTTTTCAAAAATATGTTCTTTGAAAAACCAATATAACAGAAGAGACAAAATCACTTTAGAGATTAGAAACAGAAAACTAATGGTGATTAACCCAGCAGTTCTGAATCCAAAGTTAGCAGTGAATGAAATTAATGATTTACTCAACTGTGTCCCCAATAGGTTCAGAAATTTGTTGTATTTAGGACAAATGGGCAAAAGTGGGGCTAAAACTGAATGTTTAACTTCTTTTTAAGAAGCTAAAACCCCATAGATCTTTCCTTTGAGAATCTGATTGGTTTTTATATCTCAAACTGATAGAATATTGAAAGTATATTTTCTAGAAATCATAAAGCAACACGGAAAACAGAAGGCACTGCTGAAGCAGAAGTTCTAAAATAAAAACAGGGATTGAAATTTACTTTCTGAATATTGAATCCCCATCTTCTTATCTTGGCTTTTGGAATGATGACAGCCAGACATAGAATCCATATCACATAAGAGAATATTGTATTGTGAATTGAGGATGCAAAAAATTCCTTTTGCATTACCACCATGCAAAAGGAAAAAAGACTTAAATATACTAAGATAAGATTTCCTTAATGCACAAACAATTCCAATGATTACCATAGTTAACAAACCCAAACATGAATAGTGAACCTCCGATTAGCTTTTAACTGATCCTCCCTTAACCTAGAGTAGGCAGATAAAAATCACTATACACTAATCCATTACAGCAACATTAAGAAACTAAACAGATGTGTTTTTTTTTTAATTTGGAGAAAAGACAAGAAAATTCTAAAAATATATTTCAATAATATTTTCAGAGAAAAAGAATACATTAAGTAAGAATGGGCTGCTATATAAAAAGAATAAAGAACATGTTCTTGGCAATAAAAACATGCAAGAATAAATGAAAATCAACTAAAAAATCTGAGCAAATGCGTTAGTAGGTGGGTTGAAGGCAAATGGTAAGCACATATATTAAGCCAGAAAACTCACCCCAGCTTACAGATGAACCCCCAAAATTCATGAACCAAACAAGATTTATTATTTTATGCTACTAATATTTTGAGTTATCTGTTATGCAACATTATCATGATGATAGGTAGCAGATACAGTTATGTTTATTTAAAATATAAACAAAAGTAAAATTGGTACAACTAGTCTAAACATATTTGAGAAGAGAATGACTGAGGGGAGCAGATTTATAAGCTATGACTAGAGACTAGCCTATTGGGTAAGGCACTAGCAATGAGCAAACATTGATTGTATTGCACAATCTCTTGGATGAAGCAGAAATCGGTTAACATAGATTCTACCATGCTTTGACTACTTAATATTTATAATTGTTTGCTGAACAAGGGAATGGCTTTCCATTTTATAGAAACAGAACTGAGGTTTTGGGAGGAAAAGTAGCAGGACTGATGTTAAATTTTTATTAGCAAAAAACAAAACAAAAAAACAGATCCTCAAAACATATTGATTCCAAAGTCCATATTTTTTATTACCACATTCCATTGATTTCCTATTTAGCATTTAGATCTTGCAACTTATCCACAAACATTAGTTGATTTAGGAATTTCCAAGGGGATTTTCTTCACCTATTTTAAAAAGAACATGTTCTAAAGATTTAACCTATTAAGAAACAAATTTCCTTTCTTGACATTGCTTACCCAGAACCCCCTCGGACCATCTTTATACTGAGGTTCCAGATCATCTGTCAGAATTATTGTTAAATTGATAACTGAGCTAAAAGAAATGGAGAGGAAGGAAGAGGTGGGATTGTAGAGTCAGGAATTGCAATCAAAGTTAGAAACAAAATCTGTATGAATGGTATGTTCATAAGTCTAATGATTAGCAGGCAACTGGATGCATGTATAATACTTTCTCAAGCAACATCCTATTTTTACTACTTATTATCAAGATGTACCCATGCCCTCCCCACCCACAAACACATATTCACTGGTCTAAATTACATAACCCTTACTTAGTAGGGAAGGAGCAAGTTCTTCATTTAACTTATGCTGTTGAACACAATTACAATTAAACAAAATGTGCTTAGGAAAATTATCTTCTACTATTGTAGTGCACTTGAAAGCATTCTTATTTACAATCTAAATGTGGTTAGCTGTTAAAGAAAATTGTTAAAACAGTATTATATTTTTAAAGCACTGTTCATGTCACTAGAAAAGGGGTTTAGCAAAATGCCTCTTTGTTTTCAATGAACTTGGTGATGAACTTTGACAGGTTAAAAAAGAATGGGATATAAAACAATCTGTGGGTTGTTAGGCGTTTATACATATCCAGACTATTTTTTTATCCT
The DNA here is from genome assembly GCA_007570785.1 of Antilocapra americana. Lineage (NCBI taxonomy): Eukaryota > Metazoa > Chordata > Mammalia > Artiodactyla > Antilocapridae > Antilocapra > Antilocapra americana. Next base: position 11,255,397 of record ML662447.1, read on the forward strand.
ATTTTATTTCTCATACCCTCCTAAACAAGTAATGTCAAATCTTTAGCTTGCTTCCCACTCCTACCCCCACCATGTAACTCATTATTTGTTGAGAAAATATATTGATAGTAAATATTTCAATATGAAATTAATATGACATTAAAATGTATTCCTATTTGCTTGGCACAAATGGCTACTTGATTCATGAAGACTATGAATTTGATGAGATGCTTCAGAAAATACTGTTGGATAGACCCATTTTTTAATGTAGATATATAGGCAGAGAGATATACACACATACATAAAGAATGTAATTTTTATCACAGTAACCAGTACAACTTTACTAAGACACCACAATTTCACATAGTCTACACATTTGGAAAAGGAGTGCGATCACAACATAAAATAGGGACTGGTTGAACCTGCTATGTATGGAGACTATATATGTGTGTGTGTGTGTGTGTGTGTGTGTGTGTGTGTATGGTTTGGATACTAACTAAATATTGGCAAATCAGTAAGAATTCCTTAAAGAATATGCTGTTTCTTATATTCATGGCTAGTAGTTTTGAAAATTATTCAGCTGACTGCTCTTATTTTCATTTAATCACAGTGGCCAAGTGCATAGATGCCCTAGAGCCAGTTGAGATACAATTGCACAGGCAAACATTTTTTGTTGTATTTATGTTTCTTGTAACAGAACTGATACACTGTGAATTTGTTCTTAATATGATATAAAGGCAAATGCTAAAAGAAGTCTGAGAAAAATACAAGAGCTTCTTATTTACCTACATTAAGAACCTAGAATATAGCTGGAAAATAATGAATAGTCAACATGCTTTACTCATGTTAAAAGAGATACCTGTATGATTTATAGTTCTTAAATATAAAAATCAGTGTTCAGAAAAAAATACAGAAGTAAATTCTAAGCAAGAGAAAGTTAATAAGGCATCTGTATGTGTCACACAAAATTTTTTTATAAATTTTGTAGAATTTTATAAACAGATTATACAACAAGCTGTACTATGAGAAAAATCACCTAGTGGTTTTGAATTATAATTCTATTAAAAAGATGGAAAACTTATAAAACAATAATTGAAATTTTACCTATCTTAAGAAAACTTTCTACTAAGTGATTCATGTCAGTAATGAGACTTCCTATGAAGGAATTACATCACTATTCTTTCAAAAGCAAAATGTAACCCAAATATTATGTACCTCATAATAATTACCTTGTATCTACTAAAAAAGGTCAATGGTTTTGTGTCAAGATAGTGCAAATATTTGCTGAGATACAATACCAATGAGAATCATTTGGTATAATTCTACCCTTAGATCCCTAGTGGAAATATTTTTGTCGTTAGATCAATACTTGTTGCATTTTCTGCTATTCTATTGGCAAAATCTTCATATACTTATTATAAGGTTATGACATCAGGTAAAATGCACCATAGAAAGAAGTTACTGTTTTCTCAATAAATTCAATAATACTGACATATTCCTCATTAAATTCTCATCACTAAGCTGGCTTACATAGTTTGAAAATATATGAATTCTGACTTGATAAAGCTCTTTATGATCCCATGGACTTGTAGCCTACCAGACTCCTCCATCTGTGGGATTTTCCAGGCAAGAGTACTGAAATGGGTTGCCATTTCCTTTTCCAGGGGATCTTCCTTACCCAGGGATCTAACCCAGGTTCTTCCACACTGCAGGCAGACTTTACTCTCTGAGCCACTAGGGAAGTTCAAAAATTAAAACTAATGAGGGGAAATGTTCATATAATGATACTTCCATATCGTGCTACAATGGGCAAATCAACAGATTTGGGAGAGTAAAAAGACAACAAAAGACAAGACACTTGAGTTGGGAAGGATGGGTTACATGGTGGGTAGCAGAATACGAAATAGTCACACTGCGTGCATATTCTGGAATTGGAAAATTTATTTTATCTACTTAAAGAAATAGCTTGCTTTTCCCATGGATGATGGAAATAGAGGAAAAGGAAACTCCTTCTTCCAATGTAAACACCAATGGTTTCCAAAGAGTTAATAATTAAGTTGTATTAATGGCTATATATAAAAAATATTTTTCAGAACATTTTCTCTCAGTGCAAGGGAAAATGTTACATTGTCCTGCCTTACTCACTAACACTGCACAATTGCCCAGTTGGCTTCCCTAGCAATATTAGAAACATTGTAGAAGTGGAGCAAATTAATTACTGAAAGACTTCTTTAAGATCACTGACTGAGTGAGGAGGCAAGTTCAAGTTAACATTTTAGTTTACTAATTAGTTTCAAGTGTATAAGAAATTTTTGAAATCTCACACATTTCATAATTCTTGAGAAATTATTTTTCCCGATGACTATTGATCAAGAAATTTTTCAACATATGGAAACATCAGCAGTTTTGTATCATATATTTACAGATGCTTCTATGGTTGACGTATTTGGAAAATATTTAGGAGATCTCTTTAATTTCTTTGAAGAACATTGTGGCCTCAAACTGACAACTTTCGAGTATATTGTCTATATAATATTAACACTTTTAAAAAATTTAAATCAACTGGTTGTAATTTTAAAGAGGAGACCCTACCCTCTATAATATTTTTTAAGACCAACCAGTTGTTACTTAAGGGTACAAACTTGCAACAAGCAAACAAGTAGTAAATAAGCCCTGAGAGCTAATGCACAGTATATTAAAGATAGATGATATTGTATTATAACCATCAAACTTGCTAAAAGACTAAATCTTAGTTTCTCCAACTACTAAAAAGAAATTATAATTATGTAATGTGATACTGGTCCTAATTATCACTGCAATGGCAATCATATTACAATATAGAGGTGTTTCAAATCAATATATTGTAGACATGAAATTACTCAATGTGGCAGTACTGGTAAAGAACATGCTTGCCAATGCAGGAGAAATAAGAGACACAGGTTCGATCTCTTGGTGGAGAAGATCCTTTGGAGGAGGGCATGGCAGACAAGGCTGAGGCCATTTAACACACATGCACTCACACACACACACAAACGCATGTCAAGCACGTGTCTGTGCTAAGTCATTTTGGTCATGTCCAACTCTTTGTGACCCTATGAACTGTAGCCCTCCAGGCTCTTCTGTCCATGAGATTCTCCAGGCAAGAATACTGGAGTGGGTTGCCATGCCCTTCTCCAGAGGATCTTCCCCACTCAGTGATCAAAGCCATGTCTCTTATATCTCCTGCATTGGTACGTAGGTTCTCTACCACTAACTAACCCGACTAACCCCACCTATTCAAGTTAAAGATCAATATAGTGTCTAAGGAGTATAATTTTTGGTAAAATGTATAATTATGATAAATATTAAAATGTCTCATTATAACAAGTAGATTCATATAATTTAGTGCAAAAATGATTAAATATTAATAATTTCTAATCCAAATTTCATATTATAGGTAAGGAAACAGTTTAAGAGTGGTATATTTTTTCACACTAATTTTCATAATTTAAAAGAAGCTTGCTGCTTCTGTCTCTGGTTCAAATAGGATGAAGAATATATTTGAAAATGCTACTCACTGAGGAATATAATTCAATCCAATGTGACAAATCGTATTGCTTAATGGAATGGAAACTAATAAGACAAGGTAAATAATACTGTTGTAATTTGTCATTTCCTAGTCAACAGAATAAAAATATCTTACTCAGTTAATTCTTTTTATGAAGACTTTTCTCAATCAGATATTGTTAAGAAACTTTAAAAAATAAAAGTTAAAACATACAGTCTGCATGTATTATAAACAATTTTGATAGGAAAATATCTAATCTTGTTAATTTTTATATCATATTTCACCTTAAAAGAGGTTTTGTACAAAAAGATGTCCACTCACACTGCTGTGTTTATATGGTTACAAGCTCTGACAAAAAATATTTTATTGTAGTTTCATTGTTTATACTTAAGCAAAGCGGCTGCGCTTTGCTGGAGCAGCTGTGAAGATATACCCCATGTACAGGGTAAGAGAAATCCAAGCAAGAAGGTAGGTGTTGGGAAAGGGCATCAGAGGGCAGACATACTGGAACCATAATCACAGAAAACTAGCCAATCTGATCACATGGACCACAGCCTTGTCTAACTCAATGAAACTAAGCCATGCCATGCGGGGCCACCCAGGACGGAAGGGTCATGGTGGAGACGTATGTCAGAATGTGGTCCACTAGAGAAGGGAATGGCAAACCACTTCAGTATTCTTGCCTTGAGAACCCCATGAACAAAATGAAAAGGCAAAAATATAGGACACTAAAAGAGGAACTCCCCAGGTCAGTAGGTGCCCAATATGCTACCGGAGATTAGTGGAGAAATAACTCCAGAAAGAATGAAAGGATGGAGCCAAAGCAAAAACTATGCCCAGTTGTGGATGTGACTGGTGATAGAACCAAGGTCTGATGCTGTCAAGAGGAATAATGCATAGGAACCTGGAATGCTAGGTCCATGAATTAAGGCAAATTGGAAGTGGTCAAAGAGGAGATGGCAAGAGTGAATGTTGACATTCTAGGAATCAGCAAACTAAGATGGACTGGAATGGGTGAATTTAACTCAGATGACCATTATATCTACTACAGTGGGCAGGAATCCCTTAGAAGAAATGGAGTAGCCATCACAGTCAACAAAAGAGTCCAAAATGCAGTACTTGGAGGCAATCTCAAAAATGACAGAATGATCTCTGTTAGTTTCCAAAGCAAACCATTCAATATTATGGTAATCCAAGCTTATGCCCCAACCAGTAGTGATAAAGAAGCTGACGTTGAATGGTTCTATGAAGACGCACGATCTTTTATAACTAACACCCAAAAAAGATGTCCCTTTTAATATAGGGGAGTGGAATGAAAAAGTAGGAAGTCAGGAAACACCTGGAGTCACAGGCAAATTTGGCCTTGGAGTACAGAATGAAGCAGGGCAAAGGCTAATAGAGTTCTGCCAGGAGAATGCACTGGTCATAGCAAACATCCTCTTTCAACAGCACAAAAGAAGACTATACATGGACATCACCAGATGCCAGGAGCCGTCAGGATGCCCGCTCACTCGGATGACAAAGTCACGAGACTGAGAAGGAAACTGCAAAGTGGATTTTCCTTCGGGGCATCCCAAGGCAAGGCCCCTCCTGGTATTTTTCTTGGGAAGTTCTGTTTATGCTCTGAACATTAGCTCATCTCAGTAGGTCAGTCCCAGTTAGAAAAAATTCATCCTGAGATAATTCCCTCAGACCTTATTTCCCTCAGGGGATCTGGGAAGGCAGATTCCCTTTCCCAGGAACTAAGGAGAAATAAGAGACATTTAAATAGACTACTATACCTCCTACTAGTTACTGGGGAGTTTACCAAGAGTTCTCTGGGGGTCATGGCAAAGCCACCACCAGAAGGGCTCGTACTTGGATCACCTTTCCACATCCCACTCTCCCGACCACTCCACAGAGGAGGCTCCCTTCCTTGAAGAAACCAGGCTGGAATGGAACTTAGGAATGCTCATAACTGTGGCCAGCATAGTTGGAGACACTGATTGCTTTAGGGTAGTGTAGACATAGGAATTCGTTTTAGTAGTTGTAAGGTTAATAGGGTTTCATCGTTAAAGCAGTGCTGCTAAACTGTCTCTTTGTCTTCTTTTCTCTTTCCTTGTAAAACCAAAATAGGTTAATAGAATAAAACAGTTTCAAGCTTAAGCCCCTCTTTCTAGCTTCTACATAGTTGCACCTTGTCAGGGAACATTTGGCAGGAGGCTTCCTGTGTCAATCCCTGAATATTCAGAGATGAGTGGAGAGGCACACCTTTTCCCGGGACAAAAGAAATGCATACATTCTTAAAGTATAGCAATCATTTACAGCCTTTTTCCCTCTCGGATATGGAAAATGAGTTTTTTACAACCCCCTCTTTTTGAGATAGATTCTAGCCCTATGTTTCCTGGATAAGTTGTAAGATTTTTATCTTTGCTGAAAAGGCTATCTTGTAAGACAGTGAATATTTGCCCACATTATGCTAAATAAAGGTATGCTAGAGACATTCAAATGGTAAACATACTATTATTAAGTCTGATTATGCAGAAATCCGACCTTTTGTGAGGAAAATGAGCTTAATGTAAAAGTTGATGGTAGGCAGAAAACAAAAGTTTGCATAAAATAGTTGTGATGTAATGGGGATGTTCTTTGGCTATAAAACTGTAAGCTAACAGAAATAAAGTGAGAGACTTCTCCACCGCCTTTTGGAGAGACTTCTCCATCACCCCACAAAACTAACAGCAATAAAGACAGACTGCTTCATCACCACACACCGACTCAGCTCAGTTCTTCCGTCGACGCCACTCATCCCTCAAGACCCCCAGACCCCGCCGGGGCTGGACCCCAGCAACCAGATAGTCAACACTGATATCAGATTGATCATATTATTTGCAGCCAAAGATGGAGAAGCTCTATACAGCCAGCAAAAACAAGACTGGGAGATGACTGTGGCTTGCATCATAAACTCCTTATTGACAAATTCAGACTTAAATGGAAGAAGGTAGGGAAAATCACTAGACCATTCATGTATGACCTAAATCAAATCCCTTATGATTATACAGTGGGAGTGAGAAATAGATTTAAGGGATTAAATCTGATAGACAGAGTGCTTGATGAACTATGGACAGAGGTTCATGACATTGTACAGGAGACAGAGATTAAGATCATCCCCCAGAAAAAGAAATGCAGAAAAGCAAAATGGCTGTCTGAGGAAGCCTTACAAAGAGCTGTGAAAAGAAGAGAAGTGAAAAGCAAAGGAGAAAAGGTAAAATATACCCATTTGAATGCAGAGTTCAAAAGAATAGCATGGAGAGATAAAGCCTTCCTTAGCGATCAATGAAAAGAATTAGGGGAAACAACAGAATGGGAAAGGCTAGATATCTCTTCAAGAAAATTAGAGATACCAAGGGAATATTTTATGCAAAGATGGGCTCGATAAAGGACAGAAATGGTATGGACCTAACAGAAGCAGAAGATATTAAGAAGAGGTGGCAACAATACATAGAAGAACTTTACAAAAAAGATCTTCAAGACTCAGATAATTATGATGATGTGATCACTCATCTAGACCCAGATCCCTGGAATGTGAAGTCAAACAAAGTTAGTGGAGGTGATGGAATTCCATTTGAGCTATTTCAAATCCTAAAAGATGCTGCTGTGAAAATGCTGCACTCAATATGCCAGCAAATTGGGAAAACTCTGCAATGGCCACAGGGCTGGAAAATGTCAGTTTTCATTCCAATCCCAAAGAAAGGCAATGCCAAAAAATGCTCAAACTACTGCAAAGTTGCGCTCATCTCACACACTAGTAAAGTAATGCCCAAATTTTCCAAGCCAGGCTTCAGCAATGCGTGAACTGTGAACTTCCAGATGTTAAAGCTGGTTTTAGAAAAGGCAGAGGAACCAGAGATCAAATTGCCAACAGCTGCTGGATTATCAAAAAAACAAAAGAGTTCCAGAAAAACATCTATTTCTGCTTATTGACTATGCCAAAGCCTTTGACTGTGTGGATAACAATAAACTGTGGAAAATTCTGAAAGAGATGGGAATTCCAGACCACCTGACCTGTCTCTTGAGAATTCTGTATGCAGGTCAGGAAACAACAGCTAGAACTGGACATGGAACAACAGACTGTTTCCAAATAGGGAAAGGAGTACGTCAAGGCAGTATATTGTTACTCTGCTTATTTAACTTATATGCAGAGTACATCATGAGAAATGCTGGGCTGGAAAGAAGAGCAAGCTGGAATCAAGACTGCCAGGAGAAATATCAATAATCTCAGATATGCATATGACACCACCCTTATGGCAGAAAGTGAAGAACAAAAAAGACTCTTGATGAAAGTGAAAGAGGAGAGTTAAAACTTTGGCTTAAAGCTCAACATTCAGAAAACTAACATCATGGCATCTGGTCCCATCACTGCATGGTAAATATATGGGGCAACAGTGGAAACAGTGTCAGCTAAAATAAAACAGTTTTATTTTGGGGGGCTAAAACTCACTGCAGATGGTGATTGAAGCCATGAAATTAAAAGACACTTACTCCTTGGAAGGAAGGTTATGACCAACCTAGATAGCATATTGAAAAGCATAGACATTACTTTGCCAACAAAGGTCTGTCTAGTCAAGGCTATTGTTTTTCCAGTAGTCATGTATGAATGTGAGAGTTGGACAGTGAACAAAGCTGAGCTCCGAAGAACTGAAGCTTTTGAACTGTAGTGTTGGAGAAGACTCTTGAGAGTCCCTTGGACTCCAAGGAGATCCAACATGTCCATCCTAAAGGAGATCAGTCCTGGGTGTTCATTGGAAGGACTGATGTTGAAGCTGAAACTCCAATACTTTGGCCACGTCATGCGAAGACTTGACTCACTGGAAAAGACCCTTATGCTGGGAAGGATTGGGAACAGGAGGAGAAGGGGATGACAGAGGATGAGATGGCTGGATGGCATCACTGACTTGATGGACATGGGTTTGGTGGACTCTGGAAGTTGGTGATAGACAGGGAGGCCTGGCGTGCTGCAATTCATGGGGTCGCAAAGAGTCGGACACAACCGAACAACTGAACTGAACTGTTTATACTTATTTACATAATTCAAGTCTGTTTCCAAGTTCCTCACCTCAAGGGAAGGTTCTTTATGCCTGAAGAAGGGATATCTGTCATGATTACCGAAAAGCCTATTCTATCATTTCTCATGACCTGCCTTTAGGGAACTGTCCTCATCCAAGCCTAACTACCAGAAAAAGTGTCAGTCAACACTGTGAGACTGCTCCCACATCCCTTCTGTTCTGTTCTTGGGTGGGATGGATGGAGTGGGAGTTTTCTGAAGAAAGGAGACAGTGCTGGCCTGAAACCTACAGTATCTGTTTACCAATTTTCCTTCTCATTATTTCTGTGAAGTTTGCCCTGGCTCCCTTTCCTCATTGTAATAAAGTTAATAGTTATTTTTTTAATCCTGCTTATAATGCTATCATTATATGCATCTTGTATTAAAATTAATTATTGGAATAAGGTTCTCAGTTGGAATTTGTTTAGAATTTCATTACACTAATAATTTTTAGCATATTTATTTACCTTGTCTACTATTCAAGAATATAATATTGAAGGTGATATTTTAAATACCTGCTATAGGACTAAAGGATATTGAACCTTACTTTAAGTATAGTTTCTTTTAAAAAGTGAAATATTTCATATTTTTTCCAATAAAAGGCAATTTATTTCCTTATATATAGAAAGGATAGTTCAGTTCAGTTCAGTTCAGTCACACAGTCATGTATGACTTTGCAATCCCATGGATCGTGTCAGACCAGGCTTCCCTGTCCATCACCAAATCCAAAAACTGGCTCAAACTCATGTCCATCGAGTCAGTGATGCCATCCAACCATCTCATCCTCTGTCATCCCCTTCTCCTCCTACCTTCAATCTTTCCCAGCATTAGGATCTTTTCAAATGAGTCCCGTTCTTCGCATCAGGTGACTATAGTATTGGAGTTTAAGTTTCGGCATCAGTCCTTCCAATGAATATTGAGGACTGACTTTCTTTAGGATTGACTGGTTTGATCTCACTGCAGTCCAAGGAACGCTCAAGAGTCTCCTCCAATACCACAGTTTGAAAGCATCAATTCTTCCGCATTCAGTTTTCTGTCAAGTCCAACTCTCACATCCATACACCAAATGGAAAAGCCATAGCTTTGACTAGACAGACATTTGTTAGCAAAGTAATGTCTCTGCTTTTTAATATGCTGTCTAGGTTGGTCATAGCTTTTCTTCCAAGAGGCAAATGTCTTTAATTTCATGGCTGCAGTCACCATCTGCAGGGATTTTGGAGACCAAAAAAATTAAGTCTGTCACTATTTCCATTGTTTCCCCATCTATTTGCCATAAAGGGATGGGACCATATGCTACCATGATCTTAGTGTCTGAATGCTGAGTTTTAAGCCAACTTTTTCACTCTCCTCTTTCATTTTCATCAAGAGGCTTCTAGTTCTTCTTCACTTTCTTCCATAAGAGTGGTGTCATCTGTGTACCTGAGGTTGTTGATATTTCTCCCAGCAATCTTGATTCCAGCTTGTGCTTCATCCAGCCCTACATTTCACATGATGTACTCTGCATATAAATTAAATAAGTAGGGTGACAATACACAACCTTGATGTACTCCTTTCCTGATTTGGAACCAGTCTCTTGTTCCATATCCAGTTTTAACTTGCTTCTTGACCTACATACAGATTTCTCAGGAGACAGGTAAGGTGGTCTAGTATTTCCACCTCTAGAAGAATTTTCCACAGTTTGTTGTCATCTACACAGTCAAAGGCTTTGGTGTGATTAATAAAGCAGAAATAGATGTTTTTCTGGATAGGCCTGGTAGGTATGTAATTAATATAAGGATTAATTACAGGATAGGCCAAGGTCATTTCTCAAATGTAGTTAATAAGTATTCTGGGACTCAGTGTAAACAGACAATTTGATGTAATTAATATTTCAAATTTCATTTGAATCAGTGTAGAATTTCCTTTCATATTAAATTATATTTTACAATAAATTGAAAAAAAAAAGTTTGTGTGTGCTTCATGGACTGAGCTGATTATGTAAAAACTCTGAATGTTTCAATTATTTTTCTTACTTCCACCAAATTCTTTTAAATCAGTTTGATAGCCCCTTTCTCCTTGTTCTTGTTATTATGACAATCAAATTTATATCTTTGATATACTTTATTGACATGAATAAAATATTTCTTTTAAAAGAACTATGATTAATAGCAATATCTGATTAAAAGTGAAAGTCACTCAATCATGTCTGACTCTTTGCAATCCCATGGACTATAGAGTCCATGGAATTCTTCAGGCCAGAACACTTCACTTCTCCAGGGTATCTTCCCAATCCAAGGATCAAACCCAGGTCTCCACATTGCAGGCCTATTCCTTACCAACTGAGCCACCAGGGAATCCCAAGAATACAGAGTGATAGTTCAAATAATCAGATAATATACTATCTGATTATTTGAGATAATAAAACAAAAGAAGGCAAGAAAATTATTTTAGAAGTATGCATGTAAATTAATTACATTACAGTTCTATCATAATTACAATTTTATATATATTTCTATATCAAATTTTCAAAATTAGAGGGTAAATGTCAATAATTTTAATGGTATTTAGAATGACAAATTCACCTGTTAATTCTATCAGAAAAAAATAATGTAGGAGGAGTAAGAAAGCTATAAGGGCAAGGAAGAGAAAAAAGGAGATGCAGAAAAAACTCAGAAAATAAAAAAAGCATTCTTTGTCAAGTTTTTTTTTTTTTCCTTAAGGAAGGAAACTACATTTCTACCAGTAGATATCAGCATAAGATGTAATAATACACAATGTACCATTTCTGATAAGCACTTTTAACAAGAGGGACCTAGAGTACTTGTGACCCATTCCTTCAGTAAAAGAGATAACCAGATTATCTTTCACAATCCCTTTAGTGATGGTTATAAAAGGGAAATAGAATACAAGTCATAAGGAAGAATTCTTACCTATGCAAGTTAAATTACAGCTTCTCTGAAGTAAGATACTATGACTTAACATATCTTTTTATTTTAGTGTAATTCATTCCCTGCCTTGCAGGGAAATCACTCAAATTGATTGTTTAATGAATAACAAGTCAATGGAAACTTCTGAAGAAAGAGATAATATAGTACTTTTCATGATTTTAATATTTTAAAAATAATTCCATGAATTCTCAAATGGAGATGGAATATGATATTATAGGCTGAGCTTAATTAATCATCAATAAAACTGTGCTTAAATCCTAATTTTATCACTAATTTGTCCATAGCGAGTTCACTCAAATTTTCTTGGCACAATTGCTTTACGTGGGGACAGGGTTGGGGGTTGAAGATGCTGATAGATAAATTGCACTATCTTTCATGTTTCATTGATCTATCAATATCTTTATATCAAAAATTGTACTGTCCATTGCAATTAATTCATTGCATATATGTATTACATATATTTCTCCTACACATAAAACTACTGCATAACAAATGACCAGAAACTTAATGGCATAAAAAAAGCATATTTATTATCTCATAGCTCCCATGGATCAAGAATCTGGGCCTGTCCTGGGCGAGGGTACTCTGCTTAGGGTCTCACAAAGCTGAAATCAATGTGTTCTTATCTGGACACTCAACCAGGGAAGGGTCCACTCCTAAACTCCCTCAGGTTGTTGGCAAATGCATTACCTTATGGCTATATAATTCATGACAGCTTACTTCTTCAGTCAGCAATGACAAGCAAAAGTTTCTGCTTTCTCAAGTAACTAACTTCAGGAAAGGCCTAGACTCTCTTTTATAATTTCACCTAATTATACCAGGCCAACCCAAGAAACTCTCTCTTTTGACTAACTCAAAGTTAACTGATTAAAAAGTCAACCTTAATTATATGTGCAAAATCACTTCACTTTTGCCATATAACAAAATCCCAGGGTTGATACACCATCAATCTTGCCATATTTTGTTAGATGCAGATCACAGGTCCTGCCCACACTCTAGGGGAAAAAAATTACACACAGACATAAATACCAAGTGGCAAGAATCATAGGCGCCTCCTTAGGGTATGCACATCACAACAACCACTGTGCTAAACCTTAGGACCGAGAAACATGAGTAAAACAGCACAGTTTTCTAAGTGTTTATAATATAGTTGGAGACTCAAGGAAGCACATATACAGGTTTGTAAGGATCACTGGTACCATGATTGATAGGCTATGAATAAGTGATTTTATTCTATCTGGAAAGAGAAGTAAATAGGGTTCTTAGAAAAGGAAATAGCTGTCCTGGATCATGAAGTCTTGCCTATAGACAAGATAGCAAGTAGATTTAAGTAGTGGGTCAAGAAACTCCAAAATATGTAAGATGGCATATCATGTGTGTCAGAACAAAAAAGTTTGATCCTTCTTTCATTAATGTAGTGATTATACTTGAACCTGTAAAATATTTGTGCATGCTATATGTGCCTGCTAAGTCACTTCAGTCGTGTCCAACTCTTTGAGATCCTATGGACTCTAGCCCTCCAGGTTCCTCTGTTCATGCAGTTCTCCAGGCAACAATACTGGAGTGGGTTGCCATGCCCTCCTCCAGGGGATCTCCCCTACCCGGGAATTGAACTCATGTCTGACTGTGTCTCCTGCATTGCAGGTGGATTCTTTATCCACTGAGCCACCTGGGGAGCCTGTAAAATATGTATAGAGTGTACAAATCATTCTTTGTATGTAGTGTTTTCTGTATAGTGAATTGTGATTCTCAAATCTCTACCTTAGGGCTGAGACACTCCTTACCCAGATTGCTGGAATATTTGGCTTCTGATAGCTCAAAGCTGAGTCTCTCTGTGGAAATTCATTTAAGCCAGAAGAAGCTACTTCTACCAAGGTTATATCCAATTGCAGGCAGCAGCTTATACCCAATGACTGGATGATACAGTACAAAGATACTTGCTCCAATTCAATGACATCATGTGAAAGAATGTGTGGCACATTGTTCAAAAGATGGCTACAATTGCTTTCATGTTCCCTTACAATATGACTTTGTTACTTCTCTCGTCAGCAAGAGGTGGCATCTAATTTATGTCCCACTGAATATGAGAGGACTTTGTGACAGGTTTTGACTACAAATACGGCCCTTCCAAGTTCCACACCTCAAGAAGCCTTACAATTTTTGTGTTATCCCCTTGGAAAACCAAATCAAGACTACCATGTTATAACTGGGATGAAAATCTTGAGAGAGACAGAAAGAGCAGAAGAGGAGTTAAAGCCGTCAACAGATAGTGGAGACAGGGAATGTACATTTGGCCATATACAGAACCTTTTGTCAGTACCCTCACTAACTTTGAAGAGAAAAAGTTCATGGAGATCAGTGATTCAGAACCCTTAGGGATTATAGAGTAAAACACTATGTAAGTGCAGGTACTAACTGAGGATGAAGGAACTAGAATGGGTACTAGAAGAAGGGGATGATGAATGTCAGTTGCAGCTTCTGAGACTTTATTCGCCATACTTACCTTCTACTTACAATTTGTCCCAGGATAAAGGTTAATCAGAATTTCAGCAAAACTGTTCCCTTATATAAAACAAGTCAGTTAATGCTACACAGTGAACTATAGTGGATGCTATACTGTATCATTCTGATTCCCTTGCAGTGTGGAAGCATTTATTCCTACAGCATCTGGGAGTGTTAGGTGCTGTGGTTTACAGCTTAGTCCCTCTCACAAATTTCCCTGAGGAGGCAGGAGTTACCTTGTTCGAGGGTACCCCACCCACGATAGTCAACAACCAATGATGATTAATGTAGAAGCACAAAGCCTGGGTCTTGAGATGCCCAGAGATTCCCCAGGGCATCTCTGAAGGTCATTTGAACAGTGAGAGTCTCTTTCTTTGCTTAGGAGTACAACATGAAGTACAGAGCTATAAAGAAGTAGATTGGCACATTATCCTCTTTGTGAATGAAGCTTCGTATTTCATGCTTTATTTTATCTTACTAAATTTTATCTTTCAGTGCCCTTGTTCAGTACATCTAGGAGAAAATGATACCTGTTACACACTCCCATTAATTGTCGAAATTGGATAAGTCACCTTCTTATTGTCACTAATGTAGAGATTCACTGTCAAGGGGTTACTACTGCACCAAGGTCCTTGGCTAGAGAACACGGTTTGTAATTGCTCTTGGCACAATGTGAGTGATGGGGATAAATGATGAATCAGGAAGCCCCAGAAACAATACATACAACACACACAAGAAGAAAATGGTCTCCAAAATGCGGTATGGTCAATTCTGAGCATTTTGTTGAAAAGCAGGTCATACACTATGCTTAAAACAAAATATGTGTGAGTATACAGATGCTCTATATAAGATGTCAAGAGAGATGACTAAACTTTTTGTTATGAACCAGATATACTAAACAGGTTGTATTAATGTACTTGTTTCAAATGTGCCATAGAAATAAGAAAAAATGCACAGCAACTAAAAATTCACATAAATACTTGTCGAATATTTTAACATAAACTTCTGGGCAAAAATAAAATCTATTATAAATGGCAGAATGTAAATTTCATATTACCTTCTGTGAAAAAATAATACTCTCATTGTTCATCACTTTTTGAACAGCTTAAGCTGAATAGTAACTTCTTATTACCATCTTAAGGCAGTCAGTGATTCTGTAATTGATTCTGTAATTATGTGACATATGAACAGAGTAAGGTGCATTTTGAAAGCTTGACAGGGACCAAGGCAGTCTTAGCATTTCCCCCAGCTTGACTATAATTTTAGTTAAGCTTCTTTCTGACTCTAGGACCTGGCCTTCCTTTTCTTAGAGCATTTACATTAGAAAATTTTTCATTGTCAATTCTTTCTCTGCCCCTTTGAGATGTAAATCTTCTTAAAAGCCTCTTGCCAGTTTTACAACTGAGGAATGTCTTATGCAAGGAGCAGGGAGTCATCCTTTTGAATTGTAATCATCAAGGAAGATAGAGCTCCTATTTCTCAGTCTCTGTGGATGGGCAGAAGTCTAACTGGAGGTTAACTTGCACCAAGTTGTGAAACTATATGCTCTCTTGGAGACAGGAGAAAGTTTATTTTTTCTTTGTGTGTATGCTTGGTTACTCAGTTGTGTCCAGCTCTTTGCAACTCTATGGACTGTTGTCCGCCAGGCTTCTCTGTCCATGGAATTTTCCAGGCAAGAATACTGGAGCTGGTTGACATTTCCTACTCCAGGAGATCTTCCTGACCCAGGGATTGAACTGAGGTCCCTTGTGGTCTCCTGAATTGTCAGGCAGACTCTTCACCACTGAGCCACCTGGGAAGCCCATTTTGTTCTTTCTCTAGAAAGGTCAATTAGCAAATACAAATGACTTGTGATCCTCCCCCAGCTTCAGCTTTTAAAGGATCTCTTGCTTTTTATTTCAACAAAGTTGAATTCAAAATGAGTTCTTATCTCTCTCCTTCATTTGTAAGAAACTTGTATAGTCTTCTTTGCCTTTTACAGATATCTTTGCCTATCAGATATCTTTGAAAATATGTTGAAATACTGCATATAAAAAATGTTGAAATACATTTTTTATAAATCATAAAATTGGAAAATTTGAGTTTTATATCAGAAAGTGGCTTAGCAATAATTGCACAGCATTTCTTACCTTTAAGACAGATTACTGGGTAGCGGATTAGAGACATACCGGGAATAAGGACCTCATCCAAAGAATCTGAAAGGCTTTCAAAGAAAATGTGTATCTCAATAGGCACACAAGGATCAGCTTTTCAGAATGAAAACAGGGCCAGCCACAGTGACTCAATAAATTCTGGAGAACACAGATTGTGAACTTGTTGATTAAAATTTCACTAAACATCTAGTGAGATTATTACAAGGTGCCAACTATTTGTCTATTTCAAATTATTCTCACCCATGCCTACGGTAGTCATTATCTTTACAATTAGCCTACAGCAGTCATTATTTTTACAATTAGAATGTACAAATGTTTAGACTGAAACATTTGATTGCTATAATACCAAGGTCGGATTGCAATATTGCTTTTATTTACATAAGTTACGAAGTTATCAATAAGCTTCAGTATCTCTGATTTTTCTTTATGACTTGCTCTATGCACATGAATGAATTTAATGGCATACTTTAGCTGAAAATGTGAATACTTTCTATTTCTGTAGTCTAACATTACCTGATAGATTTGACATGCCCAATAATTGTTCTGAAAGAGAAGAGGGATTGGTCTTAAACTTGAGATAATAACAGAGCTCCTGAGAACAATATCAAGTTATAAACTTCCTTCCCCACCAAACTACACATCCAATAAATATTAGGAGACTTAGATCTCTCCTACCACACCAACTTTTACCACAGTAAAAGATTTTTTAATACACTTCCCTTGAATTGAAATGGATGACAAGATTGAACAAAATTAAATAACTTTTTATATTGGACTTCTAATAAGTCTCAGAATTAAGACTCCGAGTCTGGCTCCTAATCCCTAAAATGTGCACTTTCTAATACCACCACCATCAACAATAAGTTTAAATCAACTTTCTTACTTTAAAGTCCTCACAGAGCCACAAAACTGACAGAATTTAACTTATATTTGATGACTTCAAGCCTTGGAGTGAAACTATTTCTCAGAATTTTTTCTTTTTGTACAAAGCCCTAACTCTTCATGGCCTCTCCTCAGAGAATGCTTCCTCCATTTTATTGATCATTTTGGTTTTTCTACTCTGACCACCACATTTTCATTTTCCTGAGTTATTGTGAGATCTGGGTTTGGTCCAATAATGCACAAGCCAAAGGATACAGTGAAAACTATTTTCAAAAATCTGCATTATATATATAAAAACATGTAGATTTAAAAGGAAAAAATAAGAAGAATTAAACTGAGGGTAGCTGAGCTGAAAAAGCCTTCATGATTTACTTAGATTACAATATTTAAAAATGTGTCTCTATCTCTTTAAAATATGATTTCTTTGGAAGTTATTTTTAAATGAATACTATAGCAAATTTGATTAGTCCTTCCTCTACCTTTCCAAGAGACAAATTCTACTTTGACTTCTTAAAAAAATTGTTTCAAAGCACTAGCATTTCCCCTCCAAATTTAAATGTCAGTTCTTCAAATATTTTATTAATTTGTGATCTCGTGATTTGCTCAATAAAATAATTTAAAAGAAAGGAAAATATATATTCTTTATCAATGTGTATTTTCAGTTCTCCCTTTTGAAATAGATTAATACGCAGAGAAGAACCATACACAAAATGGCTCTAAGACTCTGCACTTGACACTTAACACAATCAATTTTGAATTGCTGAAGCCAATGGGTAAGAACCATAGAATGAAAGTTATAAGTACCTGAATTAGTTTTGTTTTGACTTTTACTCTTTGATCCAGGGTTGTAATATATTATATTTGCACTGAATTTCAAATAACTTTCAATATTAATAATAGATATTATAAACAACTCAAATAGTACATTTATATATTATAAATGATAGTTCCTGATGAATTCAAGTTTTACCATGTCAAGAAAATTTCATATATATCAACAAATTAAAACAGCAGCATTTGAAAAAAAATAAGTTTGGGATCTTTGAATAAACATTTGAATTAGAACTCTAAATTGAGGAGGCTGAACTTATTTTTTGGAAAATCAATGGCCATATAAGTAAACATTTTAAACACTAGATATTATTCCAGTTACTATGGCTATGTGTCAAATCACTCCCAGTGTTAGTAATCTAAAATACCAATTATTTAATTTGCTCATGAATCTCTGATTTGGGTACCACTTGGCAAGGACAGCTTGTCTCTCCTCTGCATAGTGGCTCAAAAGCAGAGGATAAAGTCATCTGAATGTTCACTCACCGCAGTGAGTTGATGTTGGGATGACACAAATAGCTAGAGACTGGAAAAGGCTGGGGCTTTTTGGACAGCCCAATCTTTATGTGGTCTCCCCAAGTGATATCTTCAGCACGGAAACTTCAGGGAACCAGTCTTTTTATGTGTTGGCCCAGGGATCCAGTGGCGCTATTTCTGTGAGAGAGAGCCACACAGAAGCTATGATGACTGTTTAGAATTAGTCTTGCGAGTCAGGTAGCATTGGTTCTGTTGTACTGTATTGGTCAACACAGTTACAAAGTTTACCTGAGAGAAGAAAACTTAGACCTCTAGCTCTCAACCCGCAGAAAGTTAGTATCATATTTCAAGAATATTTAACTTGGGATATATACTGGTACGGGTCTTCCCAGTAAGCTCTAGTGGTAAGGAACCTACCTGCTAATGCAGGAGACTTAAGAAATGCAGGTTTGATCCCTGGATCAGGAAGATCCCCTAAAGGAGACATAGCAAGCCACTTCAGTATTCTTGCCTGGAGAAACTCATGGACAGAGCGGCTACGGCCCATTGGGTCACAAAGAGTTGGACACGACTGAAGTGACTTGGCATGCATGCATTCATGTACTGGAAGAGCAATGTTTTGGAAACTACAATTTTTCTGTAAATAATTAAGCCTACTTCTTGAGATTTAAGTAACTTATCTGACAACCAGGTTTAATATTATGATGTTCTGGTTTGAAGAGGTCATGGGAATTAAAAAAAGTTACTGATCCCTTCACACAGCATCTTATGTTAAATACGTGGAGCACAGCATCTTATGTTATCCTCTCAATAACTTTATGAGACACTTTCTAAAGTTTTTCTCATTTTGTAGATTACAAAACAAAGATTAAGTAAGGTAAATAATTTTCCACAGATATATGATGGATCTACACTTTGACTTCATATTTGAGTTCCGTTCATAGTCTTAACAGCTCTGTTACACCATCCTGATCCCTTGTTTGAAGGAAAACTTTAAGAACAGCTCCATGCCTATTGACCTAAGAAGAGTGTCTAATATTTCTGAATCACAATCCACACCAAACTTTTTCTAATGAGTAAAGCAGACTAAAGAAACACTGACAGTTTACTTGCAAGGAATTTTTGGAAGGTAATATAATATTTTAAACAGATCAGTGGGGCCAGAGTTTACTCTGGATAATGTGCTGGGCAGACTGCCAGATTCTCAATGATCAATTCTCTTGATGGAAATGCTTACAAAATTGCTCTTATTACAGACTCATAGAATCTATGCCAATTTGTGCTAATGCATCCTGGTTACCTCCAGGTGGTGCCCTCAGCCTTCAAAAAGTCAGCTGACTCACCACCCCTGCCATTAAATAAAAATTCAGTGCTAAGTACACTCTTGACCACTTTCACCCTTTGATCTTCTTTTTCTTTTTTGTCTCACTACAGCTCTTATAATGGCCTTTCTAGTTCTTCTATGAAAACTGAACTTCAATAAAGTTTAACTATATATACATTCATTATAACACATGAGTTTTGAAACAGTTATTTGCAATGATTAATCCACTAATGACAGAAGAAAGCTTTAAACTTCTGACCCTTAAACTAAGAATAAATTATTGTTTTCACTCCTTTTGTGTAAAATAAATATGTCTTGATTTCCCTGGGATAGTCCTGATTTATACATTGCTGTCCTGTTGTCCTTATTATTAGTGGGTTCTCAAATTATCAAGCATCTCAGTGTGAATGATAAAGTCATCTTACTTGGAGCCTCTGGCATATCAAATATAAACCATCAAGTCTCTCTGCCACATTCCCCACGATGTATTAATTTGAAATTCTCTGATTTAGTGGAACATATCTCTTTCTATAAAGGAAATTCAGATACTATGTCAGTACATATACACGCACATTTTTCTTTTATAACGGTTTGTAAATATTTCCCTGATCTCAGTATACAAAGAGGTAGAGACAGACATTTTGAGCACCTCCTAGACCCAGTCTAACCCCTAAACCCTCTTCATGCTGTCTTGATTTTTATTCTAAAGCACCAGGTTCATCTGTTTTAGGTAAAATTTGTATCATTTCAAGTCACAAAATCTTGACTCAACTTCACTTAGAGCAACAAAGTAATTTAACTAATCACATAATTGAGATCGCCACCTTTGGATCCAGAGCCTCAAGAAAGTCATTAGCATGAATTCTAGCGTGTATTCTCTCCATTTTCCCCGCAACTCCCTCTTTCTCTCTTAGTTGCCTGCTCTTTTCTCTGTATGAACTTCATTTTTCTCAAGCAGTCTCATTTACTGTGGTGACAAATAGGTCAGAAGCAACTCTAGGCTTACATTATATTAGTGAGCCTCTCTTTGCCAGTAGTACTAGCAAAAGGAGGAAGGCTGATTCTGATTGAGATAATTCGGGTCACATGCTCATTTACCAATTGCTATGGTCAGGAATAGAGAAAATTCTAGTTTGCCAGCCTCACAGTCAACTGTTCATCCTTGGATTTACAAAGTGAGTTGCTTTGTAAGCCAAAGATAGATAGTGAGCTGGAGGATGGTGCTTCCCTGAAGGAAATAAGGATGATTAAGAGGAAATGGGTGCTGGAAAATTAAACACCCAGCTGTGCACTATTTTGCTTTTCTGTTCAAGTTATAAATTATATTTTACATGCATTAACTGGGGTGGAATTGTGTAATTAGAAAAATGTTATTTTTCTACAAATGAAACTAATTTCAGTATAGTTATATTTAGGGCTTCCTCAGTGGCTCAGTGGTAAAGAATTCACCTGTAATGCAGGAGCCACAGGAGATGGAGGTTTGATCCCTGGGTCAGAAAGAGCCCCTGGGGGAGGAAATGGCAACCCACTCCAGTTTTCTTGCCTGAAGAATCCCATGGACAGAGCAGCCTAGTGAGCTACAGCCCATGGGTCACAAAGAGTTGAATATGACTGATGCGACTTGGCATGCACACATGCATAGTTATATTTTAGAAAAAAACCTGTGTTATACTTTACCTGTCCCACATGAAAGGTGTTAAATATCTTTGGACACTCTTGATATTATTTATTGGACTAATTATACCATCATCTCTGCCTCTAAGCACTGAAGCTATGGTTAAGAAGTATTACTTTTATGCTTTGTTTTATAGGATATGTCTAGATGAGGCCCTATCTGCTTATATAGGGCACTAATAATGATGGCACATTTAAGATTGCATGTTTACTAAAAGCTGGGCCTTTTCTCCTTGTCTGGCCCTGAACCTTGCCCTATCAACTTCCTGAACAGTGTATCACCAATTGTAGGAAAATAGTGAATATTACAAGCTTGTTGAACAGTATATATCTATTCTTCGATTTTAGCATGTTCTCTTTATAAAACTAGTGATTGAAAAGAAGCTTCATTATCTTAGTTACATTGTTGCATTTTACAGAAGAAATAAATCATGGCACAAGGAACTCAGATTTTTTTTCCTGTTTCTCAAGTTAATAAAAAACAAGAACAAAAATCTCAAATCAGGTTGATTTATTATTTGTTTATGATACAAAAACTTACTGAGTTCCTCCATTACACCAGACCCATATTCTCTAGAGTTAATTGCAGAGGCCCTAGTCTTAGAGCACAGTCTGTTTGCTAAGGCACACTGACAGGTAAAACTAATTTATGCAGAGCAGATGTTTTTAAGCAGGGACGAATATCAGAATTAGGGAACTTTATCCAATGCACATGCCTGTGTGTGCTCTCTCAAAGTTGAGAGGTCCTGGGATGAGAATTGAATAGTACAGACCTTTAAGTTCTTCTCATGTGATTTTTGGAACACATGCCTGATTAAATCTGGATATTATATTCAAAAGTGTTCCAGACAGATTGGGTCCAAGATTACTTTTGCCTTTTCCAATCTCATAATTTCGAGTAAGTAGTGAGAATTCTACTTAAATATGCATTCCTTGAGTAATGTTGCAAACAGAGGTTAAAATATATCAGTAAACATTCCATTCCATTTCATAACCATTGTTGACAGGGTGGTAGAAATTGTCAGAGATTCTCCAGGATTTATAGAATATTGGCTTTGTGGGGTTAAATACACAAACTTGGGCAGATTAATAAGAGTGGTAATTAATTCTTCTATTTTGTTACACTGAGAGTTAATTCATGGAGTTCATTTTTGTTGCAGTTTTAAAGTTGAATCTAATATATTTCCCAAGTGTTATTATTGTTATGGCCTATTGGATGTTAGGCAAAAAGCTATTGTGAAAAGTTATTAAAATATCACTATTGTTCAAGGAAGTTACAAGCATCTGTACTTGGAATTAAGATCTTCTCCTCATCTTTTTTCTCCTTATTATTTAAAAGGTGAAGAAGTCCAATTGAGACAAAATGGGGATTTGTTAATTCATGTAACTCAGAATAACTGGGATTAAGGGAAACAAATAATATTCTTTCTGTTTTCACAACTCTGTTCCTTAACTCTATATGGAATGGGAGGAGGCAATAAAATGGCCACAGTAAACTCTAAGTTTTTATTATTACAATTTAGCAATCTCAGAGAAGAGAAACTCTTGTTTTCCCAGTTTAGGATACATAAACCTGAGAATGGGGATCTGATCAGGCAAGTTTGTGTCATAAGCTCAGTCACTGCAACCATTCACAATGGCCAATTCCTATAACACTATGATTAGCAGATCTATCAGAATGTCATAGAACATAATGAGGAAAAGCAGTTCCTCTAAAAAAGTGTGTGTGTGTGTGTGTGTGTGTGTGTGTGTGTGTGTGTGTGTTGGGGAAGAGTTGATACTAGAGTTGCTAAGATAGAAGAAAAGAGAAATAGATGTTGACTACAGGAAATCTATAGATACCTACTGCACATAATTTCAGTACTTATTGCCCAAAAAAAAAGAAATGTTTTTGCTCTAAACTTGGACCCAGAATTTAGGATTCATCAGCAAAAACTTTTGTTCTCTGGGGTGGTATATTAAAGCCTACTGAATTCACAGGAAAATATTGGTTTAATACTACTTATAAGAAAATATCTTTTGTACAATAAAATAAAATACAGAAATCTAGTATTTCATTTCATTCAGTTGTGCTAAGAAGCTCTCCAAGGGGTTTGTTTTTATTTCAGTTTTCCATTTCTTACCAACGTAGTACCAAATGATGTTAATGTTATTGTTGCTTGTTTTTGATCTGAAATATATGGCATAATGTCCTTATCATGCTGCCCAGTGGTTACAATAGTCAATTACCTGAATGGAAAACCCCTAGTTATGTGAAGCTTCCTTTTCCTTCTCTCTTTTTTCCCTTCAAGTTTCATTGAGATATAACGGACATGCAGCACTGTATAAGTTTAAGGTGTACTACGATAATATGACTTACATGCTTCATGAAACTTTGGTAAACATCCATCATCTCACATAGATAGGAAAAAAAGAAAAAAACATTTTTTCCTGTGATAAGAACTCAGCATCTACTCTTAACAACTTTCATATATAACTTGTAGCAGTGTTAATTATATGAATCATGTTATCTTTTACATCCCTAGTACTAATTTATCTTACAACTGGAAGTTTGTACCTTTTGACCACCTTTATCCAATTCTCCACCCCAACTGCTGCTGCCTTACCAACTCCCACCTCTGGTGATGACAAATCTGATCTTTTTTCTATGAATTTGCTTATTTGTTTTTGAAGTGTAATTGACCTACAACACTGTTAGTTTCTAGTGCACAATGTATTGATTTGATATTTCCATACATAATAAAATGATCTCAATGAAGTTTTCTTTTCTTAATTTTTTACTTCTTTCTTTTCTTCCTTTATATTTAAAAATATGTCCAATTCTATACATATAAATAAATTCAGTCTTTCTCAAATAGCAAGTAGAATATGATTTCTGTCACATTTTTCCACTTAGGAACATAACATATAAAAATAATTTGTAACTTTGTATTAATTAATTTTTAAATATTTTAGAATTTCTGAAATCACAATGAGCGTCACAGTTGATATCAACTGAGTTTTGCTAGCGTATTTCCTTTATTATTTTTTGTTGAAAACTTCTCATAACTATAGTGACTCAACTTATAATTGACAGCTGTGTATTATCAGAGTAATATGAAATTAACATACATTGGATAAAAGGAACTGTACAAATAAATCATATTTGAAAATAGGGACTGATTGCTGGATTTAATTTCTTGTTCTGCTTCTCATGAACTATCTTCTTTGGGGCAAATTATTTTGACTCTGTACTTCAGGTTTCTCATATGCAAAATAATAATATTAATACTATAAGTATGTTTCAGAATTGTTGTGAGAATTAAACTACTAATGAATTGTATTAGTGCACTGAGGGCAGAAGGAGAAGGGAGCGACAGAAGATGAGATGGTTAGACAGCATCACCAACTCAATGGACATAAATTTGAGCAAAGTCCAGGAAATAGTGAAGGATAGGGAAGCATGGCAGGCTGCAATCCATGGGGTCATAAAGAGTAGGATATGACTGAGCCATTGAACAACAAGTGCTTAGAATACTGCCTGATGTGAAAAAAGTATTATATATTTTGTTCTTATTGTAATGATCACCATTCTCATTATTGCTAGGCTGTTTTTAAAATGTGTATTAATAATAAATACTTTTACTGTGCACAGAACCCATTTATATAACTACAGAAGAAGCAGATTCTCAATCTCAGAAAGATTTAGATGGACTATTTAACCCATTTTGTTGCAAAATATGTAACCTAGAGTGGATATGATCAAGCATTGTATAAAATTATACATTATTTTATTTGAAATTTAAAATAATACAACTCAAAAGTACATAAATCTGATATTAGGAAAAATGACATTTGCTAACTTTAAGAGGCCTACAAAATGACACCTGTTTTAACCACCACTGGTATAGTTAACCACCAGTGTATTGATACAAAATGTGAGGTTTTTTTCCTGCATATTAAAGTTAGTTTGAAATGTGCTGAAACCACAACAGTAACAGAACTTGATTATTCACTGAAAGTTGATTGGATTTTCCACTGTTGAGACCTACTTGATATGATGATTTGAAGTCATTTAGTTACTAAAAATGTGAATCTAGTAGCAATGTGAAATGATGCAAACACAGTAATATTTTTTTGAGAATTTAAGAGTAATTATTTGAAAGATAACAACAAGTCTGAGAGAAATTATTTTAAATATAAGACCACTAAAATCACTTTGACTTGACATATTAATAAGATTATTTCTTTTAGAAAGTGAAAACATTTATGTATTGATCCTTTAGAGACATCTATTCATTCTGTGGAATATTTTTAAGCTTTGCTTTGTTGATTTTTTCTGCTATACTCAATGCAAGATTCTAATTACAAAAATCTAATTAAAAAATGTTTGAAGTCTGGTTATCAAAATTATAGTAAATAATAGCACAATTTTCATTGGTAGGAGAAAACTAGTGCACATTTCTGTAAGTCAAGGACTGAAAAAATACGTTATAATTATATATGTCTTCATGTGGGTGTTTATCCAAAATATACACTCACAGAAAAATTTAAAATGCTTTTATATGTCTTAATATCTAGCAATGTTGTATGACACAAGTTTAGGATGAACAAAGGGAAACATCCATCTAATATAACATGGAACTAACAGCACTGACAGGCTTTAAAGTATAGCAAAGTAGGGAGAATCAAATTTTGCTGAGAAATGATTCCACAAGAGGACTGCTTATCAATTTTGCCATATTTGGACACTAGACTCCATGGTGTCATGATCCTGTCATCTATGCATGATAGTACTTGAAATAGTTCCTTAATGTGCATTTGAGAATATGTGAAAATAACTTACGGAGAGCACAGTGAGAATATATTATTTAAAACATGACCTTTTTTTATACTGACTCATCAAGGAGATGTAGTAAATTCTGGCATCAGCCTTCAGTTCAACCTCATCAACAATTTCATGATCAACTTTAACCTGTATGACTGAGAAAATAGTTCTGACCTGAACTGGGTTTGTTATCTTTCTCTCGTGGACTATATTTTCTCATTGCTGTATTCAATACCATCTTATCTGAGACATCAGATTCTTTTTTCAAGGTTCTAATTAGAGGCAGACTGTAGCTGTTGCATTGCAGAATATAGCTGGTTACATGTAGGCATTGAACATTTGTCATAATTCAGAGGACAAATATAAGAATTTTAATGCAGAGCCTTTTAAAATTGATTTCTAAGGAATGTTTTTCCTTTCAATAGGTATTTCAAAACACTGGTAGCCTGCTTCCATACTGATCTCAAGAATGCTTGCAGGAAGCTTAATTCTTTGTCCATGAGCCATCTCTCTGTTCTGTTGACAACTACTTGATCTGGGAGTTCCAGCCTCCTTGGGCTTTGACACCTACTTGTGATTACAGGGCTGTCCTAAATTTTGGCTGTGTGATAATAGATAGACGAACCTATGTTCACATGTGATAGAACTTTATAGAGTTAAATACACAAACATACACACAAGAAAAACTGGGGAAATCTGAATATTTTGATAGATTATATAAAGGTCAATATCTTGATTTTCGTATTATACTATAGTCTTATAAGAAATCACATTTGGAAGAAAAGGGCACAAAGGATCTTCCCTATGTTATTTAATAACATGTAAATTTAAAATTTAATAAAATGTTTATGAAAATACTTTTTTAAAATAAAGGCCCTACATCTTCTCTGTTAAAATTAACTAAGGCTACTTTATAATTTGTGTTACTTTTTACTGTCAGAATTTTCCCCATTTATTTTTGACAGATAATTATTCAAAGGTAGACAAAGACAAAATGGTCTTTATTTGAAAGAAGTAAAGGTAATTCAAATCACTGAGTTATCAGTATATCAGTAGTTTATTCTATTTCCAAATTATGGGAGAAAAAAAGATTATTTTATCACTGTAGTTTGAATTTTAGCTAAAAATTTCTAGTACGCATGTGAAATGGAACTTGCCTACCAACACTTATTTATTCCTTTGTTTCTTTGAAATTATCTTGAATTATATTTTGAAATCAAGTTCTCTCTCACTGTAGGAATTTAATCTGAGTCACCTTGATTCTCAACAATTTCCTAGAGGTGAAGGGTGGAATATTTGAGAACTTTATGTGTCTAAAGTGTCTGTGGGGTAGGAGTACTAGCTAGTCTTTGCTATCTGAACACACTGGATCTTCTGAGATATGCATTTTAACACTTTGTACTCGGTCTTTTATCAAATTAACTGACAGGTAATTCATCCCTTTTCACTTTCTGCAAGACCTCTAAAGTGTCAGCTTTCTCTTACTGGTATCACAGTAGGCATCATACCACTGTCAAAGGTATAGAAATATTTGGTTGTTTCCATAGCTCATATATTCTTCTAGGTCTATATTAAACTTTATGCAGCTTTTAAAGACTCTGTACTTGTCACAGGTAAAAAAAAAATAGCATTTTAATATATTTGCATTGAGGTGACAACCAATATGAAATCTATCTGTAGAAATGCTTCACATAATGATATCTATATGAATTTTCTATTGCTTTATGAAAAAAAAATCTTATTGAAATTTAGTGGATTAAGACCACAGAAATATATTATCATATAACCACTGGATCAGGAATCCAGGCTTAGCTCTTTCTCTGGTTCAGAGCCTCTCACAAGGCTGCAAGCAAGATAATGTCCAAGGCTGCAGATATCTTAAACCATCTCACATGACTGTTGGCAGTACTCAAGTCTTCACTTACTGTTGACCAGAGACCAGTTCCTTTTCTTCTGGGTTCCTCCACAGGACCACTCATAACATGGCAACTTTTTTCCTCTAAAGTGAGTTCACCAAAAAGAAAAAAGCTGGAAAGATGAAAGCCATAGTCTCAGGAATGCCATATTTTATTCAATAGAAGAAAATTTCTAGGTCCAGTCCACACTTAAGGTGATAGGATAGCACAGGACCTGACACTGAATGCTTCAGATACCTGGGGGCCATCCCAGAGGCTGCCTACTACACTAAACTACTATAGCTTGTGCAATTGCTTTCCCTCAAAAAAGGCAGAGCATGTTTTCCCAGGGAAGACATAGATCTCCTCTGCTCTGGACTACACTAAACTACTATAGTCTGTGCAATTGCTTTCCCTCAAAAAAGGCAGAGCATTGTTTTCCCAGGGAAGACATAAATCTCCTCTGCTCTGGAATGTCCTACTGCCCTTTAACCTCATCATATACAAACTGACCCAAAGAGGGGATCAAGTCAGAATATAGAGACACAATTTTGTATTTTCCTCCAAAGTTTATAATTTCCTTTTTTCCAAAGAATTTTTATTTGACCTGAAAGTGAGACAGCTTGCCTCTTCATCTACTTTATTTCCAAATCTATTGTTTATGTCCTGAATCCTTCAAAGCTTGAGCTTTTGAAACTCAACAGCATAGCACTGACTTTGTTGATTTCCATATTTTGCTGTGTCCTCCTTTTTTTTGATAAGGTAAGCATAGAACAATCTAGATCTTGCTTAAATAAAGGAAGTATCATGGAGTAATGTAAAGAGTGAGGGGGAAATTAGCATATCAAAATGCATCAATTATGCATCTCATATATGATTTTATAAAGTAATACTAAGTCATTCCAAATAACCATTGTTAAAATTAAGAGAATCTAAATAACAACTTTCAAAAGAATAAACATATGTTTATAAAAATATGATAAGATTTTTCATAGAAAATCCTAAACAAGTTTCATTTAATTATGATTTACTAGACCATTCCCCTTTGAAGTAGAAAGAAGACTTAGATGATAAAATTGTTTACACAGCAGCACTATTTTCAATGATCAATGAATGGAAACAACCTAAATGTCCATTGACAGATGAGTAGATAAAGATGATTGATTTGATCTGTCATACAGATGTATGACAGATAAAGTAGACAGATGTTTATATATAAACAACAGAATATTATTCAGCCATTAAAAATAATGAAATAATGCCATTTGGAGCAACATGCATGGAGATTATCATCATACTAAGTGAAGTAAGTTATTAAAAAAAGACAAGTACCATATGATATCACTTCTATGTGCAATATAAAATACAACACAAGTGAACATAAAACACAATCATAGATACAGAGAAAAGACTCATGGTTGCCAAGTGGGGGTGAGGGAGATAATTCGGCCCTAGCAGATGTAAGCTATTATATATATGATGGATTAAAAACAAGGTCCTACTGTATAGTATAGGAAACTATATTCAACATCCTGTGATGAACCATAATGAAATAGAAAGTGAAAAATAAGGTATTTTTGTTAATTGAGTCACTTTGCTGTAAGCAGAAATTAAACAGCATGTAAATTAACTATACTTCAATAAAATTTATAAAATTGTTTAGAAGGCTCTAGCTACACTAGGAGAAGGAAATGGCAACCCACTCCAGTGTTCTTGCCTGGAGAATCCCAGGGCTGGGGGAGCCTGGTGGGTTGCCATCTACGGGGGTCACACAGAGTCGGACATGACTGAAGCGACTTAGCAGCAGCAGCAGGAGCAGTAGCTACACTTGATCTTAGCCAAAAGACCAAGCAATAGAGGGCCCTAGCTAATGCAATACCAAGAATATGTAAACTGGGGAAAGAAGAATCAAATATATTTTTAGTTGTAGATGATATGACTGTGAGGAACACACGAAAATTTGATAAGACAATAAAGATATTTGTATAGACATATATGCTTAAAAAACATTTATATATGCATGTAGGATTTAAGAGAATGATACATCCCTAGAGACCATTCCAAGTTAGTTGATAGCTTGAATATCTTCGCATATAAGTATACTCATATGGAATCAAGATTGCAATTAAGATTGAGAGGAGAAATATTAATAACCTCAGATATGCAGATGACAGCACTCTTATGGCAGAAAGCAAAGAGGAACTAAAGAGACTCTTGATGAAAGTGAAAGAGGAGAGTGAGAAAGCTGGCTTAAAATTTAACATTCAAAAAATGAAGATCATGGCATCATCCGGTCCCATCACTTCATGGCAAATAGATGGTGAAACAATAGAAACAGTGACAGCTTTTATTTTCTTGGGCTCCAAAATCACTGCAGATGGTGACTGCAGTCATGGAATTAAAAGACACTTGCTCCTTGGAAGAAAAGCTATGACAAACCTAAAGTGAAGTCACTCAGTCGTGTCTGACTTTTTGCAACCCCATGGACTGTAGCCTACCAGGCTCCTCCATCCATGGAATTTTCCAGGGAAGAGTACTGGAATGGGTTGCCATTTCCTTTTCCATCACCGTAGCCTCTCTCCCCCCACATGCCAGGATCAGCAGCTGAACAATAGAGAGGCTGGCTCATCAAAGACCTGACACATCAACTGCAGAGCAGGAGCCCACCCAAGGTGCTCCTTTACATGACTCATGGGGGCAGGGCTGCCACAGGCAAAAAAAAGTCTTGTGTCTATGTACACATGGTCGCTTCAGTAGTGTCCAACTCCTTGAGACCCTGTAGACTGTGGCCTGCCAGGCTTCTCTGTCAGGGAAGGGGGTTCTCCAGGCAAGAATACTGGTGTGTAGTGGCCACTGCTGCTTGCCATACCCTTCTAGAGCACTATATTTCCTGCTGGCCTAGCCGCCAACTCCCCTGAGTACCTGGTGCTGCCAGAACCCCTGCGACCCAAGCAGCTGCACTACCTCCACACCTGGCCCTCTCAGGGGCAAACCCAAGTCCTCCAGGGCAGCCTCAGGAGCAAACCGCAGTGGACGACCCACATGCAGAGGTGGGAATAAAACCACAGTTGAAACCCAGAGGCAGTGAGGCTAAGGAAGAAGTCCCCAAACCTTCCCACCAGTTGTACAAGCTGCAGATTAAATCCACATGATCAACTAGGTAAACTCTGTGTCTATGGAATATATAAAAGGTCACTGACAGCTCACACAAAACAAAGCACACTAGTTCCAACAGATGTGGACATTAGAGGCAAGAATACATACGAGTAGGATCAGATTAGAATCTGAGCTGCCCCCAGAACAGGTCCAGAGATCAGTACAGTGTTGGAGGGCATCCTAGGAAGGTGAGGTGAACTGTGACTCCCAGCAAGGGAAACGACTCTGACAGCAATTACTCGAGAAAAACATTTATTATTCTTATGTTTTGATTTGCTCTGTAGATTCTTTTGGATTTTTTTTCTTTTATTTTTCCCCCTCTGATGTAATTGCTGATTTTATTGGCACTATGAAATCTAGCTAAACTTTTGAGCTTTTTCTTTTCGCAGTCATATTTTTTATTGCTGTTATAAACCTCTGTCTCTATGTTGGGCTTTTGCAGTTCTGTGGGGTTTTCCTTTACTATTATTTTTCTTTTTTTTTTTACTTTAATTTTTTAAACCTATTATTATTTTTTCTACATTTATTAATTTGTTTGTTTTTCCTACTGTTCTTTTCCCATTGCAGTTAATCTTTAATGTATATAAATCCTCTTTAGCTGTGTCTATTTAATTTTGCATATCTATTTTTTCTTTCTTTTCTTTCATTCCTTTCCTCTAAACATATTTGTTAGTTTTATTTTCATTGCCTTAGTCCCCAGCTGGCATCTTGCTCTAGTTTCATTTTCCAGTTTGTGCTTTAGTTAGCTTTATCCGGGTAGATAAAATTTTTGGTTTTCTTTGTTTGCTGAGTCAATCTATTGTACTTTATTTTTGTTGGATTGTTTTGATTTTGCTTATGGGTGTACATGTATATATTCAGTCACACTTTTTATTGTTATTATAAACCTCTGCCTCTACATTGGGCTTTTGCAGTTCTGAGGAGTTTTCCCTTTTTTTCTTTCTTCTTATTTTTATAATTTTAATTTTTTAAACTATTATATTTTTTCTATATTTGTTCCTTTCTTAGCCTTTCCGATTGTTCTTTTCCCCTAACAGCTAAGCTTTAATTTATATAAATCTTCATCTACTTCTATTTATCTTTGCCTATCTATGCTTTCTTTCTTTTCTTTCTTTCCTTTCCTCTCAAAATATTTTTAGCTTTCTTTTCATTGCCTTATTCCCCATTTGGCATCTTGCTTTAGTTTCATTTTTCAGCTTGAGCTTTATTTATTTCTGTACTTAACTGGCAAATATAATTTATTATTTACTTTGTTCACCAGGTCAATCTACTGTACTTTATTTTTGTTGAACTGTTTTCACTTTGCTCATGGTTGTATATGCATATTCCATTATTTTAATTATTATTTGCTTGATTTTGTAACTGCCATTTGTCTGTGGTTCATCTTTGATTTCTCATTTTTGGATGTTTGTTTTAATCTTACTTAATAACAAACCACATGCAGAATCTCCATTCCTGACCAGAGATCAAGCCCTAAACCTTTGGAGTGGGAGCACTGACTCCAAGACCCTAGACTACCAGAGAACTAAACCTAGGGAGTATCAAATAGTGAGAACTCAGACAAAGCAAACCACTTGAATACAAACCCTGCATCACTCAAACACCAGTAGCACCCTGTGCAGGACAACTCATTTAAACAACAAACAAAATAAAAATACAAACCCAGTCATCAGCAGACAGTATTACCAACTCACTCACCCTTGCCCATCAGAAACAAACAAACAAAAACTGAGAGCAAATCTCACCCTATATGAAGCTTACACAAACCACTGGACCAATCTTAAGAGGGCACAAACCAAAAGGAAGACAATTCAACCGTGAAGCCTGGGAAAAGAAGACCTCAAACACAAAAAGTTAAAAAAAAAAAAAAAGAAGATGAAGATGCAGAGAAATACTACACAAATGAAGGAACAAACTAGAAACACAGAAGTCCAAATAAATGAAGAGGAAATAGGCAAACTACCTGAAAAATAATTAAGAATAATGATAGTAAAGATCGTCAAAAGCCTTGAAAAAATGGAGAAAATGCAAGAATGGATTAACAAAGATATAGAAGAATTAAAATTAAACATACAGAGACAACACAATCATTGAAATTAAAAATACTCCAGAAGGAATCAATAGCAGAATATCTGAACCAGAAGAATGAATCAGTGGGTTGGAAGATAACATGGTGGAAATAACTTCTGAAGAGCAGAATAAAAAGGATGCAAAGAACTGAGGCTAATCTCAGAGACATCTGGGACAATATCAAATGCACTAACATTCGGATTACAGGGATTTCTGAAGAAGAAGAAAAAAAGGAAGTGTATGAGAAAATTTTTGAAGAGATCATAGTTGAAAATTTCCCCAACATGGAAAAGGAAACAGTCAATCAAGTCGAAGAGGCACAAAGAGTCCCATACAAGATAAACCCAAAGAGAAACACACCAATACACATGCTAATGAAACAAACAAAAACTAAACACAGCGAAAGAATATTAAAAGCAGCAAAGGAAAAGCAACAAGTAACATACAGGGGAAACCCATAAGGTTAATAGGTGATCTTTAAGCAGAGACTCTGCAGGTCAGGAGGGACTGGCAGGATATGTTTAAAGTACCGAAAGGGAAGAATCTACAACCAAGAATACTGTACCTGGCAAGGATCTCATTCAAAATTGATGGAGAAATCAAACGTTTTTCAGAGAATTCAGTACTACCAAACCAGCTTTACAATAGATGTTAAATGGACTTATATGGTCAAGAAATGCAAAAGAAGAAAAAAGACCTACAAAATCAACCCTAAACAATTAAAAAAATGGCAATAGGAACATATATATCAATAACTATTTTAAAGGCAAATGGATTAAATGTTCCAACCAAAAGACACAAACTGGCTGAATGGATACAAAAACAAGAATCATTCATATGTTGTCTACAAGAAACCACTATAGACCTAAAGTTGCATATAGACTCAAAGTAAGAGAATGAAAAAATATATTCCATGCAAATAGGAAGCAAAAGAAAACTGGAGTAGCAATCCTCATATCAGAAGAAATAGACATTAAAATACAGAAGACTGCAAGAGATAAGGAAGGACATAACATAATGATCAAGGGATAAATACAAGAGGAAGACATAACAATTGCAAATATCTATGTACTCAACATAGGAGCACCTCAATACATAAGACAAACACTAACAGACATAAAAGGAGAGATTGACATAAACACAATAATAGTAGAAGACTTTAACACTCCACTCACACCAACAGACAGATCATCAAAACAGAAAATTATTAATGAAATACAAGTTTTAAATGATACATTAGATAAGATGGATCTCATTGATATATTCAGGACATTCCATCCAAATGCAGAAGAATGCAACTTCTTCTCAAGTGCACATGGAACATTCTCCAGGGTAGACCACATCTTGGGTCACAAATCAAACTTCAATAAATTTTAAAAAAATGAAATGGT
>ML662447.1:11290101-11322695 GCA_007570785.1 Antilocapra americana
ATTTCTTAGTTAAAAAATATGTTTCACAGAATAACTTAAA
Organism: Antilocapra americana; assembly: GCA_007570785.1. Taxonomy (NCBI): domain Eukaryota; kingdom Metazoa; phylum Chordata; class Mammalia; order Artiodactyla; family Antilocapridae; genus Antilocapra; species Antilocapra americana. The sequence continues at coordinate 11,290,142 of ML662447.1, forward strand.
CATTGAAGAAAATAAAGATTATTATGCTTTGTAACATAACAGTTATTATGCCAAGAAATAATCACAAAAATTTGAATAATTATATCCAAATAATGTGTATTATTGTAGCTAATCATATTGAATTACTTCTGAGTGATACTGAAGCATGCCCATTTTCTGACAATCTGTTTTCTTCAAGCTTTATCAGTGGCTTGAATCCCTCCCATTTCACCTTGTCTTTCTCCATCCATTATTCAGCTAACTCTTACTCATACTTTATGGCTTCTCAATAACTCGGCTCTTCTAGGATGCTATAATAATTCCTGGTTAAATATCTAGAATAATTCTACCAAAAGAGGTGTCAGGTAATTATTATAAAATATCACTTATAATTGGCTAACACTAAATAAATGGAGGGAAATATAATGTTTAAGAATTAGAACTTTTAGTATCACAAAAAGATTTTTCTTTCCCCAAATTTGATCTGTTAATTAAATGCAATTCTAAAAAATAATCCAATTTATCACTTTTTTCTAGAAAAATTGAAAAGCTAGTTCTTAGATTTATATAAAAATATGGAAACAATAGTCAAGATAATTTTAAAGAAGATAGAAAGTTGTAGCACAAACTACCCAATATAAGGTTTAATTTTAAACATATTATAACAAATAACCTCAGATATACAGAAGACATCTCTCTTATAGCAGAAAGTGAAGGGGAGCTAAAAAGCCTCTTGAGGAAGTTTAAAGAGGAGAGTGAAATAGCTGGCTTAAAATTCAACATTCAAAAAATGAAGATCATAGCATCTGGTCCCATCAGTTCATGACAAATAGATGGGAAAATAATGGAAACAGTGACAGACTTTATTTTCTTGAGCTCCAAAATCACTGCAGATGGTGACTGCAGCCATGAAATAAAAGCACTGCTTGCTCCTTGGAAGAAAAGCTATGACAACCTAGACAGTTCTATAAAGCAGAGATATTACTTTGCTGACAAAGGTGCATATAGTCAAAGCTGTGGTTTTCCCCATAGTCATGTATGAATGTGAGAGCTTGACAATAAAGAAGGCTGAACACCAAAGAACTGATCCTTTTGAACTGTGGTGTTGGAGAAGATTCTAGAGAGTCCATTGGACAACAAGTAGATCAAATCAGTCAATCCTAAAGGAAATCAACCCTGAATATTCATTGGAAGGACTGATGCAGAATCTCCAATACTTGGGCCACCTGATGCGAAGAGCCAACTCATTGGAAAAGACCCTGATCCTGGGAAAGATTGAAATCCGGAGGATAAGGGGACAACGGAGGACAAGATGGTTGGATGGCATCACTGTCTCATTGGACATGAGTTTGAAAAAGCTCTGGGTGATGGTGAAGGACAGAGCATCCTGGCATGCTGCAGTCCATGGGGTCACAAAAAGTTGGACAAGACTGAGTGACTGAACAACAATAACAGAAATACAGACCAATAAAACAAAATAAGGAGTTCAGAAATAATTTCATATATACATCAGCATTCATGTTCTTGTGATGATAGCCTCACAGAGCAGTCAGAAAAGAATAGTATAATTAATATGGATAAAATATTAATATTGTCTCCTTCTTCATATCATAAACCAAAATTAATTCAATATGAGTTTTAGAGCTAATTTTTTTTAATTTAAAAGATGTTCATAACCTTGGGATATGCCAAGGTTCCCAAATGGCATATAAAAGTTAATAACTATAAATAAAATTATTAAATAAAAAATAAAATTAAGAAAATTAATCATCATAAGACAGAATTTAGAGAATGAAAAGGGTTAGAAAAGATATTTTTAATAGTGAATATAATTCACAAATAACTTATATGAAGAATATGAATAAGACTTGTACAAATCAGTAAAGAGAAGACAGGCATCCAGACAATGGGCAGGAGACAAAAATTAGCACATCATAGAAAAAAACTATCCAATTTACCAATAAATGTACAAAAGGGTGCTCAACTTCAAAATATGAGGGAAGCACAAATTAAAGTCAAAATTCTATACTTCTACACATCCATCAGAATGGGTATAATTAAAGATACTAACAACACTAACTTTTGGGAAGGATGTATAGGAGTAGAACTATCATATGCAGCTTATGGACATGTAAAAACTGAAGAAAATTACTGCGCCTCCATAACAAAGCTAGAAACATGGCCAGCATTTCTCCTACTAAGTACATACCCACAGAAATGCAGAGGTCAAAATTATTGGCATAAAATTGTTCACAATTTTTCATAATCATCATGTAATGTCTAAAGGATCTGCCCTGATAACCCCTCCTTGATTCCTGATAGTCTTCTCTCTCTCTCCCTTCCTCTCTCTCTCTCTCTCCCTTTCTCTTTCTCCTTCTCATTTCTCTCTCTGCTTTTGAATCTTTTGCAGGCAACCACTCTGCTCTACTGTAAGTTTCTCCAGGGTCCCCTGTCTCTATCCTCTCAGGTTTGTCTCTTTATTATAGAGATCCACATAGTCTCTGCCTTTTGTGATATTTGTTTTTCCCTCAATCCCAGGTACCACACAACATAAACCTTTTGGGGTCTTAACCTTCAAGCAAGAAGACTCTTCCTTAGAAATCAGAGAATTACAAACATTCACAATCAAATATCTTTTTATTTGTCTCATATTTAGATTAAAATTCCAAATGCTCCTAGTAAAATTTACTCATGGAAAGGATAACAACTAAAAACAGCACTAGCCATCAATATGCTGTAACAGATTTTCAGACATATTTGGGAAATACAAACTAAAGGAAGGAGGGGGAAAAAAAACAGATTGTAAAAGTTTTCATGAGAAGAGTGACATTTTTTCATAGGGGGTGGGCAGAGTGCAAGACTCCAATATAAGGAAAAATAAATGACCTTGTATTTGATAATGGAGAAAAGGACCACATAAGGAAAAGAGAAACATTTTACCCTCCAGTTTTGCTGTGTGCTGAATTATCTATTCCTTATCTCTAGATTTATAAAGAAAAAAGCTATAAATATCTTCAAGAAGACAGATATGACAGAGGATGAGATGGTTGGATGGCATCACCGACTCAATGGACATGAGTTTCAGTAAATTCTGGGAGCTGGGGATGGACAGGGAAGCCTGGCATGCTGAAGTCCATGAGGTCACAGAGTCGGACATGACTGAGCAACTGAACTGAACTGAACTGAACTTTGTTAGTAGTCTGATCACTCAGAAGGAAGAATAAGAAATTAAGTGACAGGTATATCATGCATAACTATGAAGGCAACAAAATAAAATTTTGGAGCATAGACTATATAAAAAGTCTATATACGTAATAGAGCTCACTTTATAATTTTCTCTTGTAACACTGAAAAGTATACTGGTTTTGCTAATGTAATATTATTTAAGAAAAGTGTTTTGATTTTCTTTCTCTTTCATTATATCCCTTATTTTCACATAACTTAGAAATATACAGGATTCCTAAGTCAAGAAGCTCCTCGTCACACAACAGTAATTGCTCTTCATCAATACTCAGTTGTAATGGTTTGCAACATCTATTCAGGGTGCTTTCAGTATACACCCATTCATTCATGACTCATCCAATCAGTTCAAGCACATGAATATGAAACCCACTGGAATGAAGCCACAGTAGAAACTCAATATTTTTACTATGCAATAATTTTCTCCAGAAATGGGAATAGGCAAATAGAAAGTAGACTTTATGTAGCAAGCCTAGGAGGAGGTGTGCATTGGTGAGGAGAGAAGAGAATTAAAACATGCACTCAAAGTAATGATCACAGCATGCTAACATGACACCTGATATACCACAGGGTATAAAACATTAAATTCCTTCATAATACTACAGTGCACATGATTAACAACTTTGTTTGTAAGTGTTCTCCTAAACCAAGTTAAGTAATTCAAATCTAGAGTAATTTCAGAAGATCTCAATGGCAAGCTTTGGCAGAGTCCCAAGAGTGCTTTATACTACACTAAATGGTAAAGGACTTCATAGAAAACTCTAATATTCTCAAGGTTTGAACTGAAGAATTTTTATATTCATAACTTTAAAAACAAAAAGAATGTGTAAATAGACATTCTAAGGTAAATAACCTCTTCTAAAACTTAAATATTAATTCTATTAGCATTGTATATTACATCTGTTAGCATAATCAACATTTGGATTCATTTTTATAATATGATATATGAGGTCACTTATTCATTATAAAAGCAGTTGGTGTATAGCTACTATGGCAAGTTTTTTTATCTGAAGGGGTAAATACAAAAACTCATTAAGTACGTTTTATGCTCTCAGCTCACAGTCCATTCTATTTGTTTAAAATTTTGTGATCAACAGAGCTGCTTGTTCATATTTCAGACAAACAGTAGGATAGAACTTCTAACTCTAGCAGTTGGGCACGGACATGTGCCTTGCTCACACTAATGACATGTAAGCTGAAGTGTCTTGTGTTATATCTATGTGATGACTGTTCCTTTACTCTTCACATGGTAATAGATGAAGTTTCAAATGTGGATACTTCATCAACCTGGGTCCCTGATTAAAAACAATGTTAAGCTGAGCCTTCTGTCCCATAAGATGGCTATGAAATCTGAGCAAGAAATAAATTAATATTTGCTGCTTTAAGCTCTGGGTTTTGTTGTTGTTGTGATAGCATAATTGATACTATTTTTTCTTTTGTAATCCTAGTTATTTGCATCTCAAAGATCCTCTTTTCTCTTTTAGGTAGTCCTATCCATAAGCTTTTCTGTATTCTGGATTCTTGGCTACCAAGCGCATATCCAGAACCATGTCCATACCTATATAAGGTGGAGAAAGAAAAGGAATAGGTTATTCCTGATGGAGAGGGACTAGAGTTATGTAAATAGTTGCTCACCTGGGGACAGTTTTCAGCTACAGCAGAGACTGAACATGGAAACAAGGCATGCAGTAAATAGATGTCAAAGAGAGTCTGAATCAGCAAGAAAATAGAGGACAAAGAAGGGATTGAAAAAGTACTATGACTGTGGGAGAGATTCAGAACTCCAAGTGAATGAAGAATAAGGAAGTAGGTTCAGAGGAAATGAGGAGAAGCCTGCTGTAAATTTTATACAATAGTATTATTAGTAGTAAATATCAGCTAACATTTATAGAGCATTTACTATGTACTAGGTATTTTGCTAAGTACTTTTCACATTTCATCTCATTTGGCCGTTATAACAATCTTAACAAGCTAGATACTATTATTTCTGCTACTTTAAAAATGAGTAAACTGAAGATTTGAAAATTTCAATAATTTTCCTAAAACCAGAGAATTATTAGGAGAAGCTGGGATTCAAATATTTTCAGTCTCTGTCTAGTTAGGACTCCTACATAACTGCAGACTGAAGGAAGATCCAACCAGTCAATCCTAAAGGAAATCAGCCCTGAATATTCATTGAAGGATTGATGCTGAAGCTAAAGCTCCAATACTTTAGCTACCTGAAGCGAAGAGCCAACTTATCGGAAAATACCCTGATGCTGGGAAAGATTGAAGGCAGGAGGAGAAGGGGACGACAGAGGACAAGATGGTTAGATAGCATCACTGACTGAATGTACATGAGTTTGAGCAAGCTCTGAGAGATGTTGAAGGATAAGGAAGCCTGGTGTGCTGCAGTCCATTGGGTCACTAAAAGTTAGACATGACTGAGAAATTGTGCAACAGCTCTACTGGTACTTGTGTAAAATAAAGCATTTAAAGATGCAGAATTGTTCATTAGGAATTGTTGACTCATATCTACTCTACCTGAACCTCCAAATCTTGATTCTGATAAAGTCAGAGAGAATCACATTGCAGGGGCTTTTATAAGAAAAGGGAAAACATTGTTTAAAATGCTGAGCTTAATCTTTCAAAGAGAAGTATGCACATTTTACCTCTTTATTCATGAACTGATTTGTGCTGGTGGCTCAGATGGTAAAGCATCTGCCTACAATGTGGGAGACCTGGGTTCAATCCCTGGGTTGAGAAGATATCCAAGAGAAGGAAATGGCAACCCACTCCAGTATTCTCGCCTGGAAAATCCCATAGATGGAGGAGCCTGTAGGCTACAGTCCATGGTGTCGCAAAGAGCTGGACACAGCATGAATGTCAAAGAAAATTATCACCTTAGTGAAGGAGGCTGATTCCTGTCTCATTTGTCAAACACAGCAGAGTATGACACACAAAATCACCTGATTTCTCCAAGTCCAAAAAAAAAAAAAAAGTCCCTTTGATGGGCACAGAAAAATCCTCACCAATAACAAAAGTGGCAACAGGATGGGGATGGGGTAGCTATCCATCCTCTCCAACTGTTGACTTACCTCCTGATCTCAACTAAATCATCTTAACTCCCTTTTGAGGAATAATCTTTTCATTTCTTCTTAAACATTCTCATTAGCACTGATGTGAAATTATGTATATTATGTCTCACAGGTTTTTCAATAATGTGATAGGCAGTATGTTAGTGTTAGTTGCTCAATTGTGTCTAATTCTTTGTAGTCCCATGGACTATAGCCTGCCCAGCTTTTCTGTCAATGGAATTCTCCAGGCAAGAATACTGAAGTGGGTAGCCATTTCCTTCTCCAGGGGATCTTCCCAACCCAGAGCTCAAACTTGGGTCTCCGGCATTGTCGACAGATTCTTTACCACCTGAACCATCTGAGCCTCCAGGGAAAGGAAGTATGAAGTCCATGCAAAGGCAATACAGTCTGTTGTAGGCTCTTAGATGGAAATAATTAATGAAATTAACATTAAATATGTTCAAAAATACATTATAACTTGTTTTGCATGTCTTTTAATTATTGTTTTCTTTTGGAATAAAAGCAAATCAATGCTGATTAACTCTTTTATTTCATAAATGCTATTCTCAATGAACTCATCAATGAGTACCTGGATATCTCAAATGATAAATATAAAATGGTCTTAGTGGGAAGCAAACAACTGCTTAGTATTGGAAATATCCCAAAGGAATATTTTGTTGGGTCTATAATTGAGAATAATTTTCAACAAAGCAGGGTGACTATATACTTTTCTGGGAGATCATTTACTTTGAAAGTATTTTATTTAATGTATGGTTCATATACCTTTAGCCATCAGTATGATCAAAATGGGGTTTGAATATTATTTATATGACTTAGAGTTGTCCCTTAACATTTCTGAGTTTCAGTTTTTAAATTAGCCACTATGTATTTTACAAGGTTGCTGTGAGACTCAAAAGAATGCATGAATATAAAATAATGTGATGTATATAGCCTGGAGGTTGAAGCATTCATGTGGCTCTGCAATTCAGATAAGTCCAGCTTCGATGTGTGACTTCCTGATTTACTAACTGTACACCATGAGTATGTACTTAAAGTCTTGAAACTTTAGTTTCTTTACGTGTAAAGTGAGGTTAGTGATAGTACCTACCCTACTAGATGCAGTAGGATGTTTTGAGATAATGCATGTAAAATTCTTAGCACGGTGCTACATGCATAGTCTCTGAATCAAGGCTGGCTATTAATACTTTTGTTGTAGAAATCAAAATATGAAAGGTGTCATACTATTTTTAATTCATCTTTTAATTCTTTCATCCTTTGGCAGCCTTGGGAATGATAGGCCTGATCCCAAGATGTCCTTCTTACAGTCATTGCTGCACACTGATCTTTCAGAGTTCTACTTCCTCTTTGTCAGGTTGTTTTATTTTGTTTTCCAGGATTTTGGGTGACCTCCCTCATCTCCTCATTCTCTCATCTCCTTATGCCTAACATATTATGTCTAAGCTCTTGGAGTCAGAGTTACACACTGTTTCAGTGGCCTTGGAACCATTCTGTGTTCAAATAATAACTACATCAAGAATTAGCAAGGGAAAAATAATGTTAACATTAATAATCCTTTATACTTTGAATAAGATAATAAAGCTTTTAACACAGTATTTGGTACATAGTAGGTATTTGGTAAAAGCTAGCTAATTTTATTCTTATTGATAATCAGCTCTATTTATAGAAAGTTTTTCCTTAAATGTCGGTTGCAGGTTGACTGTCACTCACACCTAATCTTTGGTTTTCAAACTTTCCTATGGAATATCATTGAATTTTAAATGCTTTTTAGGTTGGACAATTCTTCAAAAAGTGTTTCTTAATAAAAATGTTCAAACTTCATCATTTATTTTGCTCTATGAACAAAATGCTATTTATATTAATTAAAATAGTTTCCTCTCCAATGATCTATGATATTTTCAAAAGATACACATTTATCTTCCAGTCAAGAACAGAGATTCTGATCAGCAATAATCTGAAGAGAAATACTGATGAAAAACTATAGGAGACATTGTGAACTCTGCTTTGTTCTTGTTATTTAGTCTCTAAGTCATATCTGACTCTATGACTCCATGGACTCCATGGACTATAGTCCACCAGGCTCTTCTGTCCATGGGATTTCTCAGGCAAGATTACTGGAGTGCGTTGCCTTTTCCTTCTCCAGGGGATCTTCCCGACACAGGGAACAAACCTATGTCTCCTGCATTGACAAGTGGATTCTCTGCTGCTAAGCCACCAGGGAAGCTGTGAATTCTGCTTAAAGGAGGAATATTGTTCCTATATGTGTTACTTCTGCATTTTAACATCTTTCAAAGACAGTTATATTTAGAACTCTTACAGGAAAAGTGGAGGAAATTTTTTAAAATAAGTTGCAAGTAACTTGTACCAACTGCATATATTCTCTGGATCAGGGGTCCTAAATCTCTGGGACCTAATGCTCAATAACCTGAGGTGAAGCTGATATAATAATAATAGAAATAAAGTGTACAATAAATGCAATGTGCTTGAATAATCCTGAAACCATTCCCCCTCCACTCCCAGTCCATGGAACAATCATCTTCTATGAAACTGGTTCCTAGTGCCAATAAGATTGGGGACTGCTACCCTAGATCATGGGGTGCTCAGCTGGAAATAATTGATCAATTTTTTAATCATTTTTCAATTTCTGAAAATTTCTAAACTACAATTGTGACTATCATCTGCTAAAAATGACAAATAAAAAGAAGAGGAAACATAGGGACCTATGATTATTCATAAAAATTTACTTTCTATGTGCTTAATTACTATTTCATATAGTTCCCTTTTTGGAGAAGAAAATGGCAACCCACTCCAGTATTCTTGCCTAGGAAATCTTGTGGACAGAGTCTGAGCCTGGTGGGCTACAGTCCATGGGGTTGCAAACAGTTGGACACAGCTTAGCAACTAAGCACATAGTCTCTTAAAGAACAGCAGGGATATTCTTATAATACTCAGTCTCTTGGAGGTTCATTGTGTGTTTTCTTTGCATTTCATATCAAAACACCAGGAGTAGAGTAAGGCAAGTGAAGTACCGAGGATGCAAAATTTAAGGAGAAATGGCCCTCTTCTGGTCTTATGGAGTTAAAACTGATTTAGTGTGTATGGTCATTGGTGAAATCTATCTAGTGGACCTATTAGTCTCTCCTCTGGGGCCAGTTAATTTATCAGATATAAATCTGTATCTCCGTCAAGCTTTGGTTAACTTTATGCTACCAAATGTAAGAACTAACAGAGTTGCCCTGAAAATGTCATCTCCCCACCCCTCAACTTTGTATATCTATCAGGAAAGATATGTAGCAGTTAATGTACATTAACCAGTCAGTCTTCAAAATTATATGTGTATTTTAACTCATTTAATTTTTACAACACAGCCCTAGGAGTTAAGCACAATGATCATCTCCTTTTTGATATGAGGTGCATAGGGTAAGTTACTTCCCAAAGTTATGTGGTTCATTAAAAGCAAAGTTAGAGTGTAAATCTCTGCAGGCTCATTCTGGCATCCATTCTCTATTGCCTGTTAAAATATAGTTTTAGATGATCTTTGGGGGCTTAACACTAGGCATTAATGTTGATCTCAGTATTTTAGCTGCGTGTTTGTTTTGGAAACTGGGTTTTGTGAATATTGCTGTTACTTTGCTATTTCTCCTCCTCTCACTCTTTTCTTTTTGAGTGTTTATTTGACTCTTGATTGTATCTCACCTGAAGACTTTTTTAACTGTGTTTAAGTGAATCCCATTTCAGGAGTTCAAATTTTCTCCTGGAATATATATATATATTTTAATCACTTGAAGCCTCAAAAGTGGTCCAAAGCAAGCATTTCCTAGAAATTACTCATACATAAAAAGCCAGACAGGGTAGTTTAAATAGAGTTTTTGCAAAGACTTGCACTATGAAAATTTTAGGTACATCTGGACCAGCGAAGTATACCAAGCCATTACTTTTTTGGACATTTTTCTTTGATTCCATTTATTTGGGAACTACAGAAAAAATAGTCTTATGATTAGTTCAGAATCTTTCCAAATTTTATTAAAAGCAGGGGAAAAGTATTAGCAGCACATTATAATAAATCATAAAATGGGCTTCCATATGATTATTCATTAATTCAGCCAACACTTATTTATATAAACAAGTAAGAGTTTGAATTTTGGCTCATCACTCAGTATCTGTGTGACCTTGGACAAGCTGCCTAATTATCTGTTTCTATAAAACAAAAATACAAATAGTATCTCTCTTCAAAAAGCATACCTGCGTCACTTAATGAGGAAATGCATACAATGCACATGGCAGGAGCCTCAGTATATAGTAAGTTCCTAAAATTGGTTTTCTCACCTCTTACATCTTTCTCGTCTAATCTGCTCAGATTTTAGTGCCATATAAATAATAATATGTCACAGAGTACATCCATAATTGTAGTAGTTATCTATTGCTACATAACTAATAGTTCCCAAACTTGCAGCTTTAAACACAACAAAAATTTATAATTCATACATCTTCTGAAAGGCAGGAATCTGTGAGTATTCTTGCTCCATGGTTATATTCAGGGTCATTCATGTGATTGCATTCTAGTTCTTGAGTTGGGCTATATGTAAAGATTTGACTGTGACTAGAAGTTCTCATTCTAAGCTTACTCATGTAATTAACGGCAGGAAGCGTCCATCCTTTATCATTTTTATAAAGCTACTCCTGACATTGCTTCCCCTAGAATGAATGATAAGAAAGGGAGACAGAGAAAGAGAGAGAGAGTGAATAAGATGGAAGCCACAGTATGTTTTATGACAATCCGAAGTGGTGTACATCCATCTGACTCATTCTTTTGGTCATTGAGACAATCTGGCGCAATATGGAAGGGTACTACAAAAGTGTGTATACCGGTAATTGTAATCACTCTGGGCTATTCTCAGAGACTGGTTACTACAGTCAGTTTCCCTATTAACAAAAATTTAAAGGCTCCCTTGTTCTTCTGAGTTAAGTTGGAATTTTTTATTCATGTTTTCCATCACTTGGACAAAGGTCCTTGATATCACTTCACCTGTCTTCCTACACGCCTACCTGTATTACATGACTCTCTTCTATAGGGTGCATGTTTGTTCTTAAGCAAACAATCCATACCATACAGCTTCATGATTTTGCTTACTACATGTTTTTCTGCTAAATGTCACTATGCCCTCTTTATCGCATTGAAACATGTAAATTATCATATGTGAAAAGAATCGCTAGTCCAGGTTCGATGTATGATACAGGGTGCTCGAGGCTGGTGCACTGGGATGACCCAGAGGGATGGGATGGGGAGATGGGGAGAGAGATGGGAGGGGGCTTCTGGATGGGGAACACATGTACACCCATGGCGGATTCATGTCAATGTATAGGAAAACCAATACAATATTATAAAGGAAAAAAAAGGAAAAGAAATTCTACTATTCAAAGCAATCCCATTCTGGGCATATACACCGAGGAAACCAGAATTGAAAGAGCCACGTGTACCCCAATGTTCATCGCTGCTTTATTTACAATAGCCAGGACATGGAAGCAACCTAGATGCCCATCAACTGACGAATGGATAAGAAAGCTGTGGTACATATACACAATGGAATATTACTCAGCATTAAGAAAAAATTCATTTGAATCAGTTCTACTCAGATGGACGAAACTGGAGCCCATTATCCAGAGTGAAGTAAGCCAGAAGCAAAAACAACAATACAGTATATTAACGCATATATATGGAATTTAGAAAGACAGTAATGAGAACCCAGCATGCGAGACAGCAAAAGGAACGCAGATGTACAGAATAGACTCGTGGCCTCTGTGGATGAGGGTAAGGGTGGGATGATATGGGAGAATGGCATTGAAACTTGTTAATTATCATATGTCTAATCAATCGCCGGCCCAGGATCGATGCTTGGGGCTGGTGCAATGAGATTTCCATGGGGGAGGGAGGAGGGAGGGGGGTTCTGGAGGGGGAGCATATGTAAACCCATGGTGATATCATGTCATTGTTTGGCAAAACTAATAAAAATAAATAAATTTAAAAAAACCAACAAAGTCTATTCTAAATCTCTCAATGAAAATTTTATTATTTTTACAATGGATGGTTTCATTCTTTTAGAATTCTGAATCCTCTCCCTGTAAACTTGTATAGCAAGTTTATAATGGTTTGTATTCTGATATTTATATTCTACTCTAATCCTCATAAATTGATGAAGTGAGATCATGAGACCCACTCATCTCTTTGAATCCTCTTTAGTCCCTGGCACAGAGTGTAGCAGATATAATGTACACATCAAATATTTGCTCTAGTTAAAGAATCACTTAATGCATGCTGGTGTGTAAAGAGTAATAAAAGAAGGACAGTGGTATGATTTTCAGTGTGATTAAATTTTTCTAACTGTTGTCAATTCCTTTTACTTTTGCCAACAGATGGACAGGTAGCAGACTCATTAGGTTAATTTTGAAGATGTGGATTGGCTATAATTTTAAATGGACATCAGCACTTTTTATTGTGAATAATTCTGTTAAAATGTCATTTAATGGAATGCACTTATGCAGAGAAATGTTCATTGAATGCAGTGAAGAGAAGATAATGGCATTAATTCTCTTCTTTTTATTCTACTAGCATATTTTCTAAGTGTGGCTGTTGATAGGAAACCTAATATATTGAAAAAGGTTCCCTGTTTTGGATTGTCCTGTAGAAGAAGACTCAAGCTCAAGTAAAATATTATTTAAATTTTAGGTTTTTACAAAAAAGGAAAACATAAAAGCAGGTACAAGTTTTGAGAATTGCTGAATTTTAATGAACCCATAATGTTGTAAGCATGCCAGAGTAAGGTGATCAGATATTGTATTCTCATTTTCCACTTTCTGATTTTGGAGCATTTATAATTGAGTAAGCATATAATAGGGGCTTCCACATGGCTCAGAGGTAAAGAATCCACCTGCATTGCAAGAGCCACAGGAGACATGGGTTTGACACCTGGGTGGGGAAGATACCCTGGAGGAGGGTATGGCAACCCACTCCAGTATTGCCTGAAGAACCTCCTGGACAAAAGAGCCTGGGGGGCTATAGTCCATTGGCTCTCAAAAAGTTGGACATGATTGAAGTGACTTAGCATGCATTCAAGCATAAAATAGACTATGAAATATCATTTTATTCTTATCTCTAGAGGAAAACAATAGTAATAGACAGCATTACTTATTTCACTTACAAATACCTTATTTCACTTACTGCCTTAAGTTTACAGAATTTGGTGTCTAGTTTCAGGGAAATTTTAATAAAGCTATTATTAATGAGAAATATAGCTTAGATATTACAAAATATAATGTAGTATACATTTGTTACTAATGTATCACTAAATCACTAAACTGAAAAGGAGAAAATAATTTTCATATCTAGTGGATCTTATTTATTTCTTTGGCTGTTTAAAGATAGTGTGCACACTGCATTATAGCATGAATTCCAAAATCTAGGATCTTCTTTCTCTACCCAATGCAGAGACTGGCAATTTTTCCAAGAATGTTCTATATATGACTGTTTTCTTCCTCCGATTTCTGAGTCATACTGAAATGCATGCTTTGAGTGATCCTTTAGTGGCATTAATCCTCAGTGAATGCTAAAGTCTGTCTCTATACATTCTCTAGTAATAGGAGCTTCTTCTCTAAGCTAGACATTTTGCATATATTATCTCATTTTGCATATATTGACAAATATAATTACATACACATATAAGATAACAAAATTGAGTATTATATAAGGTTATCAAAATTAAGAACAATACCTCATGAGGACAAAGGAACTAACATGATAGATACTAGTGAAGAAGTGAAGAAAAGCAGCTCTTCTTTAACTATATTTAACATAAATTGGTTGGGGAATTTTTTTTCATTAAAATTGAAACCTTTCTTGAAAATTAAAAAAAAAATCACTATACAATAGTATTCAGGGGTTATAAGTGGTTGTATATTATTAATCTATTATTGTAAACAACAAACATTAAAACAACTTTTTTATTGTCATATTATAGACAATGAAACAGTGATTTAGAGCAGTCAAGCATCCCAGCCCAGGGCATGTAATTAACATTTGGCAGACAAAATTAAGTTCAATGTTCATGTGACCTTCAGCTTTGTCCTCTTTTCTAACTAAAATCTACTTCATTCTTCTCATCATGATAATTTATTTTCCTTAACACAATGCTTTCAACTTTTAAAATACATTCCCAGCAGTCTTATAACTAAAACCTGAATTTTAACTATAACAATACGGAAATATACAAATAAGAAAATGAAAATTACTCATACATTTCCTCTTATTTAAATAAATATGTACTTGCAGATGTATAAAAAATTTTATTTATATAAAATTGAAATTATTTTAATGAATACAATTTTATATCCTACCTTTTTCCTCATTAATGTTATTGTCATTTATTATTATTGATGATTTCCCCATGACATGCTTTGATTTTAGCCAATATTAAAAAAAAAATCATCTGAAGGGGTTAGAGAGAACTAGCGTGCCTACTTTAGAATAAGGAACTAAAGGATATTATTTGATAAATAACTAAACTCATACAGCTCACTATTGGCAGAACCTCAGCTGGAACCCAGCTCTCTTGAATGCTAATCTTAATTTATTTCCAGTAGGCTACTCAGCTTTAATGTACCTCTTTATCAGAAATATTTAACCTAAACTGTCACCTCTGAATTTAGTACTGTTTGATTTAAAGATATTCTATTGAAAATGCCACTGGAGAAGGAAATCAAGATGGCAGAATAGGACGACTCCAATAAAGGAATCAATTAAAAAATAAGATATAATATTTGTAAATATATATGCACCAACATAGAAATGCTTAAACACATATAGCAAATTTTAAAAGATGTAAAGAGAGAAATAGCTAGTACTACAATTATTGTAAAGCAATTTAAGACCCCATTTATATCAATGGACAAATCATCCAAAAACCCAATAAGAATATATTGACCAGAAGAATAAATTTGATCAGATGGAATAAATATTTTCAGAATATTCCATCCCCAAACAGTAGAATACATAATTTTTAAAGTCAACATGGAATATTCTCTTGGAGAAATCTTATGCTAGTCCATGAAACAAATTTAAGACTGAAATTTAAGTAAAATGGATAAGACTGAAGTCATATCAAGCACCTTTTTCAACCACAACAGTATGAGACTAGAAGTTAACAAGTAAGAATCTAAACACACACACACACACCATAACCATGTGGAGTCTAAACAATATGCTACTAAGCAACCAATGGGTCAATGAAGATGTCAGAGGAAATTTTAAAAGTTGCTTTCAAAAAAAAAATAAAAGTTGCTTTCAGACATACAAAAATGAAAACATTCCAAAATCTAATGAGATGCAGCAAAAGCAATTATAAGGAAGTTTATAGCAATTCTAAGGAAGTTTATAGCAACAAAAGTCAACCTCAGGAAATAAGAAAACTCTCAAATAGACCTTAAACAAAACAAAAGCAAAAATAAACAAATGGGACTACATCAAACTAAAAAGTTTTTGCTGAAGGAAACAATCAGCAAGACAAAAAGGTTATCTACTGAATGGAAGAAGATATTTACAAATGATATATCTGATATTGGGTAAATATCCCAAATATATCAATATAAAGAACTCATACAAGTGAATATAAAAAAAGAAACAAAATATGGAACATTTTTCCAAATGAGATACACAGATGGCCAGCAGGCACATGAAATGATGCTCAGTGTCACTAATCATCAGGGAAATCAATCCAAAACCAAAATGATGTATCACATCACACTTGTCAGAATGGATATTAACAAAAAGACAACAAACAACAAGTGTTGCTGGGCATGTGGAGAAATAGGAAACTTTCATGCACTGTTGTTGGGAATATAAGTTGGTGCATGCACTGTGAAAATCATATGGAGATATCTCAAAAAATTGAAAATACTACTATAGGATCCAGCTGTTCCACTAATGGATATTTTTATCCAAAGAAAACAAAAACATTCATTTGAAAAGACGCATGCACACTTTGTTCATTGCAGCGTTAGTTACAATAGTCAAAATATGGAATCAAACTAAGTGCCCATTAATAGATGAATGGATGAAGAAAATGAGGTACACACATAGAAATAATAAAAAAAAAAAAATGAAATCTTGCCATTTGTGACAGCATTAATTGACCTAGAGGGTATTATGTTAAGTGAAGTCATACAGAGAAAGACAAATACTATATGATTTCATTTACTTGTGTAACCTAAAAAACAAAACAAATAAACAAACATAACAAAGCAGAAACAGAGTTCTAGATATAGAAAACAAACAGGTGATTTCAGACGGAAGGGAGTAAGACATAAAAAGAATTTTTTTAAAAATTGAAATTAAAAAGAATACAGAAAATAACAGCATACTAGAGAGACACACCCAGAGTATACATCAAAATTACAATTATATTTCAAAACAAATCACAGGTATATTAAAAATAATAAAAGCATAAGCATATTCCATAATACCGTCAGAGAAATACAGGAAAAAAGTGAATCAAAGTTAAAATGAAATCAAGAAAAGTAATTTTTTTTAAGTTTGGGGGAAATTGATAAGAATTAAAGATTAGAAAATGACATTCAACATGTGGATAATAGCAGTCCCTGAAGAAGAAAAACAACTCCATAAAACAGAACAAATTAGAATTAAACTAAAAAAAATTGGGGGTTTTCTTTAAAAAATTCTGCATATAGAATGATCACGTCATGTAGTTGACACTAGTAACACAAAAAAAATCAGTACTAACTATAATTCAAACTATGAGAATGCAAAATAAAAATTTTAGATCACTAGCTGAAATAATTGGTTATTTATAAGGAAAATAATCAAATTATCATTAGTAATTTTCAGAAGTAATAGTATAAATCAGATGAAAACTGACTGAATCTTTAAAGCACTCAAGAGAAGAAAGTGTAATAAAGCCAGTCTAAGGTCAAGTGGTAAAAAATGTCGGAAAGAGAGGTCACAGAGCTTTTCTGTTGCATAAACATAGGCACACACATGTATGTGCAGAATGGACACACAAAAACACGTGAACATACATACATATACATACATCACATTAAAAACAGTGAACAGGGTGTTTTACTGCTAAAATGAAACTGCTAATCAGGCACAGGATAACTTGGTCCTTCAAAAAAACCCAAATGCAGGACTTCCCTGATGATCCAGTGGCTAAGACTTTAAGCTCCCAATGCAGGGGGCCCAGGTTCAATACGTGGTCAGTGAACCAGATCCGTCATGCTGCAACTAAGATCCAGTGCAGTCAAATAAATAAATAACAGTAAACATTTTTTTTAAAACCCAAATGCAAATTTTATCCCTTCTGTGTATTAAACATGTATCAATTCTCAGTACAGAAATTATCATAAAGGAACAACCTACTGGCAAAATTGGAACAATTTAATCTTTAAAAAGGATGATGATTTCAATGTATTGAAACCCTATTAATCAAATTAATTAAATCCTATTAATCAAATAGGATTAAATGCATGAATTCACAATAATAGTTTAAAACTAATTTTAAAGATTATTAATGCTTAATTGTTTATCCTGAAAATTGGTAAATAAATAAGAGACAAGCATTTATTCTCGTTACCACCGGGTGATCAAACAGTAGATCAGAATTGTCTCTTTACATTTGCTAGGAAGTGAGAAAGTTAGAATACCACTCTCTAGAAAACCCCAAATGAAAAATCAATCTAGGCATCACATTTCAATAGTAGCTAACATCAAAAAAAGGGCAATCAGATATAAGATGCCCCCAAATAAAATAACACAACAATCTACCAAAAGAAATCAAATGTGAGTCTAGTCAAATTTATGGGTTCAGCTTCCAATCTGTAGAGAACAGAGGCTGTTTCTCTATAAAATTCTATAGGTCAAATGCTCTGAATTCTTCAACAGATAAAATTTAAGGAAAAAAGTGGTTGAATCTAAAATGTATAAATTAAAAGAGACTTAAAAGATATAATAATAAACTATAATAAAAAAAAAAACCGGGGTAGTGGATTTAAAAATTCAGGTAATGATTATTTTTGGAAAGGGGGAAGAGTTGGGATGTATCTACTTGGGGTTTCTGTGCTGCCTGACAGAGTTCAGCCATTATAGGATGGTGGTAATAAGAGTGCTCAAACATTTCAATACTCATTAAGCTATACATTAACTTTTTAATTATCCATGTCTCTGATTTGGGTTCAAAACTTCTTAAATAAAAATGAAAGTTATATTCTTTCCCAAGGCATTATAAATACTTTATATATATATATATACCTCTTCTGTCTTTAATGTTTACAACTGCCTGGTTGACATTTTGTAACAGATAAATAGAACTCATAATGTAATATTAATAAAAGTAACCACTATCATTTATTGGTTATTCTATGTACACTGTAGAGTTGTTCCCCAACTCCCCAACACCCTCATCACCAAACCTGCTATATTCCTTCAGACAAGAAGTCTTACAATCATAAATCTTATTTCCTTAATTAGTTTCCAGCCACCCAAGAAGCTCCAAATTCCATCCTCTTATTTCTAAAGTTAAAATAACTGTAGCTTTTAGCTTTGGATACAACTGTCCCCACCTCATCTCATTCCACCACCCCTTCCA
Organism: Antilocapra americana; assembly: GCA_007570785.1. NCBI lineage: Eukaryota > Metazoa > Chordata > Mammalia > Artiodactyla > Antilocapridae > Antilocapra > Antilocapra americana. The sequence goes on from ML662447.1 coordinate 11,309,088, forward strand.
TCCTAGACTGCCAAGTGTCTTCAGGCTAAAAGTTAAACCACAAGTATAAAGTGATGTAATTTCTCTCATTTAGACTAAAGCCCTCCTCACTTTCTGTCTGCTTTAAGTCTCCAGCTCCTTCAAATAGTTGCTTCCTTTACATTTTCCCCAGATTACATTGTTATATGAGTGATGATAACTATTTCAATAGAGAAGTTAGGAAAAGCCAAGAGATTTTTTAGGTGACGGACTAATTTCTGTTGCTAACCATGAGTTTTGATGCCATTTAAATATCAGGTGATTTGCACTCTTGTTAAGAGACTAATTTTGAAGAATAAACTGTCCTGACTTTGTTAAGAATATTTATGTAGAAAAAAGAAGATGTTAATGATTCTAATAAAGAGGATGACACATAGGCTCATCAAGAGTGTTTGCTTGCTAAGTCATTTCAAATAGACCAATAAATAAATACTTTGATTCACTGGGGAAATTACTGCTAGAAATAATTAAAATAATCGAACCAGAAGAAGAATTTGTATTACCACTTCTCATACTAAAGAATTAGAAGATTTTAAAATGTGATGAATCACACCATTGTAGAGCACAGAATTTATATGCTATAGGTGACAATAAGCTGCTTTTGTGCTCATTGTTTCACTTTGTGTTTGCCAAAATTTATCACATTTTTGAAACAATAAGTAATTTATTTTGCTTATGTCCTACTTTGATGAAAAAATACAAAATGGAGTGATTTTTTTTACTTTGAACCAACACATTATTTTAGTATTTCTTCTATAATTTTAAATAAATTCTATTTTTCTTTACATTTAGTTGTCACCTAATCCTTAACATAGCAGGCCATTCATATCATGAAAGGTCTAAAAATAAGCTTTTGGTTAGAGTCAGATATATCAGATATTCAAAAGCTATGTGGCACAAAATATTAATAAAATAAATAGAATGATTAGAATTTAACTTTCAGCAGGATTTGACAATACATTGTTAGCTCTTCACTCAACTCCATTACATTTTCCAATTTCTAGGGAAACAGAGAGGCTATATTTCTTTCGTGGCTAAATTTTAGATTTTATCTAGGTTTTCCAACAAGATATGGATAAAAATCATCCATCTTCTTTCAAATTTGGCCCTTCATACAATCCTCATGATTTTTAAGTTCTTTTTTTACATTTCTCACCAAAAGTTAGAGATATGTGTCCCTAATGTTGGAGTTAATATAAGGTGAAAGAGGCCTTTCAGGTTATTTATGGAGTGACTATATGGAGAAATTTCCTACCCGCCTCCCTCAAAAAACACAACAACTAGCAGCCATGAAGTAAATATCTGTCATGAACAACACACAGACCTCCTTATATGAAGTCACAAAAACTGATGGCTAATTTGTTTTCACATCTAAGCCAACTATATTCTCATCAATAAAGAAGAAATAACTTAGCAATATGCCAAATTTGGGGGTGGACGTACCCTCTGAGGGCTTCCCTGGTGGCTCAGATGGTAAAGCGTCTGCCTGCAATGCAGGAGGCCTGGGTTCAATCCCTGGGTCAGCAAGATCTCCTGGAGAAGCAAATGTCAACCCACTCCAGTACTCTTGTCTGGAAAATTCAATGGCTGAAGGAGGCTGGTAGGCTACAGTTCGTGGTATGGCAGAGTTGGACACAACCGAGCAACTTCACTGGTTACCCTGAGGATAAATTAAACTAATTTGTCTGCTTTTATTTGTTTATTTATTTATTTTATTTACATTATCATGTTGGTTTTGCCATACATTGACATGAATCCGCCATGGGTATACATATGTTCCTTTTAATTATGATATCTTTTTCTTTTGAAATTCTATCTTTAAGAGGTCACAGTTGAGGGACTTAGCACACATTAATTTGGCAGACTGGATTTCCAATTTTAGTATATTTCTATGAATCTGCAATTTCTGGAAGAAACAGAATATCAAATTTTTTTTTTCTGATTTTAAGTCCTTGTGTGAAAAAGAAATGCAAAAAACAAAATGGCTGTCTGAGGAGGCCTTGCAAATAGCTGTGAAAAGAAGAGAAGTGAAAGCAAATGAGAAAAGGAAAGATATTTGAATGTAGAGTTCCAAACAATAGCAAGGAGAGATATGAAAGCCTTTCTCATCCATCAGTGCAAAGAAATAGAATGGGAAAGACTAGAGATCTCTTCAAGAAGCTTAGAGATACCAAGGGAACATTTCATGCAAGGATGGGTTTCAATAAAGGACAAAAATGGTATGAACCTGACAGAAGCAGAAGATATTAAGAAGAGGTGGCAAGAATACACAGAAGAACTATACAAAAAAGATCTTTATGATCCAGTTAATCACGATGGTGTGATCACTCATCTAGAGCCAGATATCCTGGAATGGGAAGTCAAGTGGGCCTTAGGAAGCATCACTATAAAGAAAACTAGTGGAAGTGATGGAATTCCAGTTGAGCTATTTCAAATCTTAAAAGATAATGCTGTGAAAGTGCTGCACTCAATACACCAGCAAATATGGAAAACTCAGCAGTGGCCACAGGACTGCTAATCCCAAAGAAAGGCAATGCCCAAGAATGTTCCAGCTACCGCACAATTGCACTCATCTCACACACTAGTAAAGTAATGCTCAAACTTCTCCAAACCAGGCTTCAGCAGTATGTGAACTGTGAATTTCCAGATGTTCGAGCTGGATTTAGAAAAGGCAGAGGAATCAGAGACCAAATTGCCAAAATCTGCTGGATCATCAAAAAAGCAAGAGAGTTCCAGAAAAACATGTTTCTGCTTTATTGACTATGCCAAAGGCTTTCAATGTGTGGATCACAATAAACTGTGGAAAATTCTTAAAGAGATGGGAATACCAGACCACCTTACCTGCCTCTTGAGAAACCTGTATGTAGGTCAGGAAGCAACAGTTAGAACTGGACATGGAACAACAGACTGGTTCCAAATAGGAAAAGGAATACGTCAAGGCTGTATATTGTCATCATGCTTATTTAATTTATATGCAGAGTGCATCATGAGAAACATTGGGCTGGAAGAAGCACAAGCTGGAGTCAAGATTGCAGGAGAAATATCAATAACCTCAGTTATGCAGATGACATCACCCTTATGGCAGGAACTGAGGAGGAACTAAAGAGCCTCTTGCTGAAAGTGAAAGAGGAGAGTGAAAAAGTTGCCTTAGGTCTCAACATTCAGAAAACTAAGATCATGGCATCTGGTCCCATCACTTCATGGCAAATAGGTGGGGAAACAGTGGAAACAGTGATTGACTTTATTTTTCTGGGCTCCAACATCACTGCAGATGCTGTTTGTAGCCATGAAATTAAAAGACGCTTACTCCTTGGAAGGAAAGTTATGACCAACCTAGACAGCATATTAAAAAGCAGAGACATCACTTTGTCAACAAAGCTCCATCTAGTCAAGGCTATGGTTTTTCCAATTGTCATGTATGGATGTGAGAGTTGGACTATAAAGAAAGCTGAGTGCTGAAGAATTGATGCTTTTGAACTGTGGTGTTGGAGAAGACTCTTGCGAGTCCCTAGGACTGTAAAGAGATCCAACCAGTCCATCCTAAAAGATATCAGTCCTGGGTGTTCATTGGAAGGTCTGATGTTAAAGTTGAAACTCTTACTTTGACCACCTGATGGGAAGATCTAAGTCATTTGAAAAGGCCCTGATGCTGGGTAAGATTGAGGGCAGGAGGAGAAAGGGATGATGGAGGATGAGATGGTTGGATGGCATCACTGACCCAATGGACATGAGTTTGGGTGGGCTCTGGGTGTTGGTGTTGGACAGGGAGGCCTTGCGTGCTGCAGCTCCTTGGGTCTCAAAGAGTTGAATACGACTGAGTGACTGAACTGAACTGAAAATAATGGTATCCTTTACATTTCAACAGATGTCACTAACATTTTTGGATATTAGGTAGTGTCTCTCCTTCTCAATGATTGTTTTTAGGCTACAACAGTACTGGTCGGTATCTTATATTTAGTGAACCATGGTTAATTTGTTTTTTAAAAAATACTTTTTGACTAAGACACAGAGAAAATTGGTAATAGATACTTAAAAGTTTCCTGCAGTTATCATGGTCATAATTTAGTAAATTTTATTTCCTCTTGATAGGAAACATGGTTGTACAGAGCTAAACAGGATATTTATATTTAATAAAATGGATTAAATTTGTTAGGTCATTTACCTGCTACTCACCTCTCAAAGTCTTTTCAAAGACACTGACAATTTTGAAATGCCTGCACTTGGCCTTGATATCAAAATTAGAAAGTAAACTTCTAATTAAGTGGTATCATTAGTAATTGTGTGCCCACATCACACTTAACAACCTTAGATATATACATACGTTAGCTTCTATTTATATTGACTTCCCTGGTGGCTCAGATGGTAAATAATCTGCCCACAATGCCAGAGACCCTGGGTTGAGAAGTGCCCTGGAGAAGGGAATGACAACCAACTCCAATATTCTTGCCTGGAGAATTCCATGGACATAGGAGCCTGGCAGGATACAGTCCATGGGATCGCAAAGAGTCAGACATGACTGATCGACTAACACTTTCACTTTCATTAGGCTCAGGAGAGGGCTCTTAGAGAACAATGGTATTGAGCTTACAAATACTAACATCACACAGATAAATATGAGATGGGGAAGATTGCTGCAAGTTGAGTGCAAGAATGAGTGAAGGCAAGGAAACAGGTGAGACAGGCTTGTTTGCAGTATAGAAAACTTCAGGCAAATAGTTGACAATGCAAAGATAAGTTGAGATCATAATGTTTAAGTTCTTGAATGTGGACCCACCGTTTATTTTGGCTTAAGGAATTACATTATCAAAGTGTGTATTAAGAATACTAGCCTTGAAAGAGTTTGCATTAAAGTGAAGTGTGGGAGAAACATGAAGCCCAGTAATGACATTGAAAACTATGAAAGCTCATTCCTTTCCAGAGATCTTAGTCAGATACTATGTCTCCAAACTCTGCAAATAGAAAAGTAGATTTGAATTATTTGAGAGAATATGAACAAATAGTGACTTTCCATTCTACAAAGGAAAAAACACATCTAATCCATTCTTTGGTAATACATTTTAAAGATTTTTTTTATCCTTATTTTATATGTAAAAGTGAAAGTGAAAGTTGCTCAGTCATGTCCAACTCTGTGCGGCCCCGTGGAATATATATAGTCCATGGAATTCTCAAGGCCAGAATACTGGAGTGGGTAGCCATTCCTTTCTCCAGGGGATTTTCCCAAATCGGGGACCAAACCCAGGTCTCCCACATTGCAGGTGGATTCTTTATCAGCTGAGCCACAAGGGAAGCCCTTTTTATATGTATGTATGTATATATTTATTGCATTTTGTTTGCTATGCAAATTGCCAAAGGGAAGAGTTAAAATTCATCTTTCTACATAATCATCTAATGAGCAGTTAACAAAGAGCTGTTGGCTTACAGTGAATTCTCACAAAATTCAGAAGGGAAAAGGAAATAAAATATTCAGTTCAGTTAAGTTGCTCAGTTGTGTCCAAATCTTTGCAACCCCATGGACTGCAGCACACAAGGGGTCCCTGTCCATTACCAACTCCTGGAGCTTATTCAAACTAATGTTCATCGAGTTGGTGATGCCACTCAACCATCTCATCCTCTGTGGTCCCCTTATCCTACTGCATTCAATCTTTCTCAGCATCAAGGTCTTTTCCAATGCATCAGTTCTTCCCATCAGGTGGCCAAAGTATAAGAGTCTCAGCTTCAAAAAAAAAAAGAGTTTTAGCTTCAGAATCAGTCCTTTCAATGAATATTCATGGTTGATTTCCTTTAAGATTGACTGGTTTGATCTCCTTGCAGTCCAAGGGACTTCAAGCGTCTTCTCAAAACCATTGTTCAAAAGCATCAAATCTTTGGCACTCAGCTTGGAGAAGGAAATGGCAACCCACTCCAGTATTCTTGCCTGGAAAATTCCATGGACTGTGGAACCCAATAGGTTACAGTCCATGGGGTCGAAAAGAGTTGGATACAATTGAGTGACTTCACTTTTCTATATAGTACAACTCTCATAGCCAGACATGACTACTGGACGAAAACATAGCTTTGACTAGAAGGATCTTTGTTGGCAAAGTAATGTCTCTAATTTTTAATGTGCTATATAGGTTGGTCATAGCTTCTCTTTCAAAGAGCAAGCATCTTTTAATTTCATGTCTGCAGTCACCATCTGCAGTGATTTTGGAGACCCAAAAAATAAAGTCTGTCACTTTTTCCATTGTTTCCCCATCTATTTGCCATGAAGTGATGGGACCGAATACCATAATTTTTCTTTTTCTGAATGTTGAGTTTTAAGCTAACTTTTTCACTCTCCTCTTTCACTTTCATCAAGAGGCTCTTTAGTTCTTCTTCACTTTCTGCCATCGAGGTGGTGTCATCTGCATATCTGAGGTTATTGATATTTCTCCAGCAAACCTTGATTCCAGCTTGTGCTTCATCCAGCCTGGCATTTCTTATGATGTACTCTGCATATAAGTTAAATAAGCAGGGTGACAATATACTGCCTTGACATACTCGTTTCTCAATTTGGAACCAGTCTGTTATTCCATGTCTGGTTCTAACTGTTGCTTCTTGTCCTGAACACAGATTTCTCAGGAGGCAGGTAAGGTGGTCTGGTATTCCCGTCTCCATAAGAATTTTCCACCTTTTGTTGTGATCCACACAGTCAAAGGCCTTGGTGTAGTCAGTAAAGGAGAAGTCAGTGTTTTTCTGGAGCTCTCTTGCTTTTCCCATGGTTCAACAGATGTTGGCAATTTCATCTCTGGTTCTTCTGCTTTTTCTAAATCCAGCTGGAATATCTGGAACTTCATGGTTCATGTACTGTTGAAGCCTGGCTTGAAGAATTTTGAGTATTACTTTGCTAGCATGTGAGATGAGTGCAATCCTGTGGTAGCTGGAACATTCTTTGGCATTGCCTTTCTCTGGGATTAGAATGAAAACTAACCTTTTCCAGTCCTGTGGCCACTGCTGAGTTTTCCAAATTTGCTGGCATATTGACTGCAGCACTTTCACAGCATCATCTTTTAGGATTTGAAATAGCTCAACTGAAATTCCAGCCATGAAATTGAAAGACACTTGCTCCTTGGAAGAAAAGCTATGACCAACCTAGACAGCATATTAAAAAGTAGAGACATTACTTCGTCTAGTCAAAGATACATTTTTTCCAGTAGTCATGTATGGATATGAGTTGGACTATAAAGAAACCTGAGCACCAAAGAATTGATGCTTTTGAACAGTGGTGTTGGAGAAGACTCTGAGAGTCCCTTGGACTTCAAGGTGATCTAACCAGTCAATCCTCAAGGAAATCAACCCTGACTATTCATTGGAAGGACTAATGCTGAAGCTGAAACTCCAAAACTTTGGCCACCTGATGTGAAGAACTGACTCAGTGGAAAAGACCCTGATGCTGGGAAAGATTGAAGGCGGGAGGAGAAGGGAATGACAGAAAATTAGATGGTTGCATGGCATCACTGACTTGATGGACATGAGTTTCAGTAAGCTTCAGGAGTTGGTGATGGACTGGGAGACCTGGCATGCTGCAGTCTATGGGGTCACAAAGATTCAGACACAACTGAGCAAATGAACTGAACTAACCAAATGCTTTTTGGAGGATTCAGTTCAGGCTTTACAGAGGAGGTGACATTTTAGCTAATTATGAAGTGACAATCTGGATGATTACAGAAGGACTTCTAGGTAAAGAGAAAGTAAATGCAGACATGCAACATTCAAAATTTCTATGCATATATCGTAATTTGTAAATGCCTAGGGAACAATAAAGTAGTTAGAGAGAAGACTTACAGGAAGGGTAAGTAGTCAGGAGACTGTCCAATTATACAGAAAACAAATTTGCTTTCCCATAACAACATGTTTTTTTTTCAGATGCCCTCAAGGAAACCTGCATTAAATTGAGAAAAAAATTGGCAACCAATAAAAGAAAATAACCTTCCAATGTCTAAAATATGTCTAAGGGAGATCTTTGACTTGAATCTTGAACATGGAAATGATTAAAGCAAAATGATCACTATGTCAACTTAGATTCGAGGAACTTGTATTTATAAATAAAACAAATCTTTGACACCTCCCTCACAATTCTGATTTCTCATTTTCTAAATCAACTCATTAGGCCTCAACTTATGCTAGCATAAATACCAAATAAAGAAGTTTTGCAGTCTACAATAAAGGTCTCCTCTCAAATTATATCACATGTGACTTTGAAAAACAGAAAAATGATAAGTGCTTGCACAAAAGCTAAAGCCAGATCCACACAGCACTATTGCCAAATTTAACAAATAAAAATGCACATCACCCAATTTGAAATTCAAATTCAACTGAGCATCCTGTATTTTATCTGGCATCTAGACCACAGAGGTCAATGGGGAAAGGGAGTTTATCTCATACAGAAAGTTAGCAGCTGCCAGATATATAAATCAATCAAGGTCTATTGCCAAAGCAAAAAATATAATTATTTCCTGCCAAGGAATATTTAATCATTTCTATATACAAATACTCCTATATCATTGCCTTCTTTCCTTTTGGGAATGTGAGTTTTTCTCAGTATTTATTTTATGATTTAATCATTATTTACTAAACATGAGAATGAAGGCTGCAACAAGTCTTATTTCTATATGATTAATTTATGAACGGCCATATCCTGACCTAATGAAGCAAATGACACATTGTCCCCAAATCCTAGGCTTTGTATGTATATTTGTTAGTTGCTCAGTCATGTCCGACTCTTTGCAACCCCATGGACTGTAGCCTGCCAGRCTTCTCTGTCCATGGAATTCTCCAGGCAAGAATACTCAAGTGTATTGCCATTCCCTTTTCCAGAGGAACTTCCCAACCCAGGGATTGAACCCTGGTCTCCTGCATCATAGGCAGATTTTTTACCATTTGAGCTACAGTCTTTTTATTTTTATATAGTTAATTCATGAAGGGCCATATCCTGACCTAATGAAGCAAATGACACATTGTCCCCAAATCCTAGGCTTTGAGTGGTATATAATCATTGATGGAATTTATGATTGTTCATTGGGGATAGTGTGAGTGGTCTGTAGTGAAAGAAAGTGCTTGTGTGCAGTTGATCAATGAGAATCCTCCTTTTTACATATATTTACTTAAAATAAAAATCTTAGTGGGCCTACAGGCTCTTAGAAAAGGATTTTCTCAGCCTCCTTTACAGATAGGTGACCCTGAAACTAAGTTGTAACCAGTGGAATATGTTCAGAAGTTATATGTGCCATATTTAGTTTATGTCCTCTTAAGAAAAGAACCATGTTCTTCTTTCCATTTATGTTCTCCTTTTGACTGAAAGGAGATTTGAAGGTAGAAGTTGAAACAGTCTTATTGGAACATAAAATAAAAGTCATATATTGATAATGTAAGAGCAAGCAGATAGGAGTCCAAGTCTCTGATGACAATAGAACTGTCTTCCCCTAAATTACATATAAAAGATAAGTACCTATCTTGTTGAAGCCAGTTCTATTTGAGTATTCTTTAATATAGAAACTAAGACAATAATCTAATACAAGGAAAATATATAATACATATACATACATATTTAGGACTTGAAATGTTAATACAAAATGTGAGGAATTTGGGATACACTATAAGATCATTTATATATTGAATCTGAGGTTTCTACAGATTTGGGTAGTGAGATTTTTGTCAATTTGCATATGAGCTTAAAGTAATAAAAAAGAGAAAAAGGTAAACATCAGCCCAATAGCATCAGCTTATATAAACTTAAAATGTGGTACAGAGAACTTGGCCGAAAGGAGTAATAGGAAAAAAATAACAACAAAACATGTTGCAAATATGAAAATGTTAACATTCTGATAATAATTCTTGTATATATCAGTAAAAAGAATCCCAACAAAAGAACCCAGTAAATACATAGTGTAAGGAATATACTATTTTCAAGAGAAGGAAGACAAATAAGGGATGGCAAGAATAATAATAGTACTATAACAGTATAAAGTAACAATAAAAATCACTAAAATAATAATCATATTCTGAGATCAAAATATATACCTAAATTTTATTATGTACATTATTTATCAGCATTATGTTTTAATCCTAATAACCCTATGAAGTAGATGTGATTATTTTCCACATATATAATACTGAAGTTCAAGATTAGTGTGACACATCCAAGACTGCAGTCAATAATATATGATCAAGTAAAACTCCAACCCCACTGTCAGACTCTGCCTGACTTCTGTCAGATTCCAGAGCTGATGCTACTTTGCTGATGTTTCCTCACCAAACTCTAAGAAAAAGTGGCTCATTAACAACTGGAAAAATTCGAATCAATGCAATTAATTAGACTTTAACATAAATACTACCAGTAATACATAATTCTGATAAAGGAGTTACAGGAGAGCTACCCTGATTATTCATGGTGATTTTAAATTAGTATCATCAATTTGAGAGGAATTTGCCACAATAAATCTTAAATTATTTTACTATCAAGTATTTTGAAGAAGAATTATTTAAATGAAGTAAATAAAATCTTTAAATATGTTAAGTCAGTGAAATTTATGCATTAAATAAATTAATCACAATGGGCAGCTAAAGAGCACTGTTTAGTAATTTCTCATGCAAGTAAAAAAAATTCACACCAAATAACAATGACAATAAGTAAAAGGAGAATTCTCATTAACATCAAAAGCTCAGACTGATAACAGTGAATAGTCAGACTGAATGTCAAGAAAGAATGGAGAATAACCTATTCTAACTTGGGGAAAGCTAATTGAAATTTTTGTATGCATCTTATTTCCTGTTCATATGTAAAATCAGTGAAAGACACTCTTAGCTGTAAAGGGGCTGAAATTATCTAATACCAATTTTGCACTGTTTATTTTTTTTAAAGTCCCTAAATAGGTACTCCAATTATAAAATATTGTAAATGTTTTTCTCTGTTGAAAATTGCATGGAAATTTTTTGACAGTCACTTTAAAATTATATTAATGATAAAAGATAATCCAAATAACTGGCTTACAAAAAAAGTCAGCTCTTTCTAATCTGAAAATTGTTGAAATAATCAACAGAAGATCTATATATAAGTACTGAATGATGAGAATTATCAGGAAAAACTATGAGACCAAGAACACAAGACAAAATATTGTTTCAGTGAAAGTATTTTTTCTCAAATTTTCATTGTTCACACAGTACTTAATGATAGATTCCACTCTTTTAAGTGTATACTAATCTACCATACCTGCAAATTATATATTTAATAACTCAAAGAAGAAACAGAAGGTAAAACAGTAGTTGACAGGAAAAAAGGGGACAACAGAAAACTTATGAAATTGAAGAACTATGGGGGGCATCGGTTCTAGGTCCCCCTTGGGTACAAAAATTTCATATGCTCAAGTTCCTTATATAAAATGGCATAGTATTTGCATGTAACTTACCTACATCTCCCTATATGTTTTATATCACCTCTAGATTACCTGCAATACCTACTACAATGTAACTGCTATGTGCCATAAGTGCTAAATTGCTTTAGTCATGTCCGACTCCATGAGACCTTATGAACAGTAGCCTGTCAGGCATGCTGTTTCCTACTCCAGGGGATTTCCCAATCCAGGGATCGAACCCAGGTTTCTTGCATTGGCAGGTGGGTTCTTTACCACTAGAGTCACCCGGGAAGCCCCAGATGCTATGCAAATAGCCATAAATACAATGTCAATGTTATAAAAATAGTTGCCAATATGTGGCAAACTCAAGTTTTCTTGTCTGGAAATTCTGGAAAGTTTTTTCAATATTTTAAATCTGTGGTTGCTGCGGAATCTGCAGAGGGCCACCTGTATATACAATGATCACAGAAAAAGACTGCACCTACTTTGGTGAGAATATAGGAAAATATATAATTTAGATAAAAGTGAGCAAAAGGGAATAAAATTTAACAAACATTAAATTATGATTGAGAAAAATGACACAAATGAGACAAATAAAATTCAATATATAAATGTTAGAGTCCTTCAAAAGCTAAAATATGAAGGAAAAATAAAATAAAGATGTAAGCCAAGCAACTCCTGCAGCTCCATTCCAGAAAAATAAACAACCCAGTCAAAAAGTGGGCCAAAGAACTTACAGACATTTCTCCAAAGAAGACATAAAAATGGCTAACAAACACATGAAAAGATGCTCAACATCACTCATTATCAGAGAAATGCAAATCAAAACCACAATGAGGTTCCACTTTACACCAGTCAGAATGGCGGCCATCCAAAAGTCTACAAGCAATAAATGCTGGAGAGGATGTGGAGAAAAGGGAACCCTCTTACATTGTTGGTGGGAATGCAAACTAGTACAGCCACTATGGGAAACAGTGTGGAGATTCCTTAAAAAACTGCAAATAGACCTGCCATATGACCCAGCAATCCCACTGCTCGGCATACACACCGAGGAAACCAGAATTGAAAGAGACACGTGTTAAGGCTTACCTGCATCTTCTCAATCCTTGCCTGCAGGTTATTGAGCTGCAACTCCAACTTATTTTCCAGGTTTTGGATCATTTTCACTGTCATTATTGGGAATTCTTTGTCAGGTAGACTTCCTATCTCTTCGTCTTTTGTTTGGTCTAGGGAGTATTTATCCTGTTCCTTTACTTGCTGGGTATTTCTCTGCCTTTTCATCTTGTTTATCTTGCTGTGTTGTCCCTTTATTGTGGGGGTTCCTCTCTGTGGGAGGGGTTGGATGTGTGGTTTGTCGAAGTTTCCTGGATGGGAAGGCTTGTGTGGTTTTCTGGTGGGTGGGTTTAGGTTTCCTCACTGTTACTAGCAAGAGATAAAAATGGGGAGAAAGCAGAAAAGTCAATGATCTCACTCCCAGGTAGCAATGGGTACTGGAGCTTGGATCCTAAAAGGTACAAAGTTGATTCTACCTAAAGAACCAAAAGACTTATATATAGAAAACTATAAAACACTGATGAAAGAAATCAAGGAGGACACAAACAGATGGAGAAATGTGCCGTGTTCGTGGATTGGAAGAATCAATATAGTGAAAATGAGTATACTACCCAGAGCAATCTATAGATTCAATGCAATTCCTATCAAGCTACCAGAGGTCTTTTTCAAAGAATTAGAAGAAATAATTTCTCCATTTGTATGGAAATACAAAAAACCTCGTATAGCCAAAGCAATCTTGAGAAAGAAGAATGGAACTGGCGGAGTCAACCTACCTGACTTTAGGCTATACTACAAATCCACAGTCATTAAGACAGTATGGTACTGGCACAAAGACAGAAACATAGATCAATGGAACAGAATAGAAAGCCCAGAGATAAATCCATGCATCTATGGACACCTTATCTTTGACAAAGGAGGCAAGAATATACAATGGAGAAAAGACAACCTCTTTAACAAGTGGTGCTGGGAAAACTGGACAGCCACTTGTAAAAGAATGAAACTAGATCACTTTCTAATACCATACACAAAGATAAACTCAAAATGGATCAAAGATCTAAGCATAAGACCAGAAACTATAAAACTCCTAGAGGATAACATAGGCAAAACACTCTCTGCTATAATCATTTGTTATTCTATGTAGAATTAATTTTGGATTGAACTCTGATTT
>ML662447.1:11332695-11352062 GCA_007570785.1 Antilocapra americana
AAATCAGAGTTCAATCCAAAATTAATTCTACATAGAATAACAAATGAATGCTGGAATACCTTAAAATTTTAAAAAAAAAGTATAATACTTTTCAACTTTCTACCTGGGAAATAATTTTCTAAGTGTCAATATAAAAGCAGCATAAGAATTTTTTCAAAAATCAGTAGATAAAACCAGATATTATGTAATGACCATTCAATAAATTAATTATAATCAACTGGTGAGCTAATGTAGTCTTTAATCCTCTCATTAATGCCAATTTATGCCAGATACAACTGAGTAACTTTCACTAGAAGTACAAACAGAACTGTAATTTGGACTTCCCTTGTGGTGCAGCTGGTAAAAGAATCTGTCTGCAATGCGAGAGACCTGGGTTTGATTCCTGGGTTGGGAAGACTCCCTGGAGAAGGGAAAGGCTACCCACTCCAGTATTCTGGCTTGGAGAATTCCATGTACTATAGTCCATGGGATGGCAAAGAGCTCGACATGACTGAGTGACTTTCACTAGAATGCCAATTAAAAATCCTAATGCCTTTTTTTACTCTAAGAACTCTTTAATGTCTGATTGTTCTGAGTGCTTCATATATTTTATCTAAATTCCTCTTAAAATATAAACTTCTGTTCATTAATTTCACCCTTCTCTCATGCTGTTATAGGAAAAGCAGAATAAACCATATGGCATCATCAACATTGTGTTCAAAATAGCTCAGTGAGCAAATTTATGAGTACTTTTCTACATCACAAGTGCTAATGCCCTCCACTAGTTAATTAGAGTTATCATTTCTCCTAAATTCACTAATTTCCCACTTTTCTCAAACCCTTACCAATAGCCTCCATAAGGTCCAATATTCTTCCAGCAATACCTGGTCAAGTAATCAACACTATATATTTTAGTCTTTTTGGTAGCAAGCTGTTTTCAGACACCAAGATCTGTTCTATTTATTAGTGCCAAAAAATCACCCCGAAGTTCAGTATCATAAATCAATAAGTTTTTTTATTATGTTCAAGGTTTTTGTGGCTCAGGAATTTAGACAAAGCAGAAAGGATGTCTCATCTCTGCTCCATGACGTCTGGAAACTTAGCTGAAAGGACTCAACCAGTACAGAGCAAGTTGATCAGCTTAAGGCTAGAATTATACGCAAGCTTCTTCACTTACACATAAGGCATCTGTGCTGAAATGACATACATGTTGGACTAATTAGTACTTGGCTTAAGCACTTATACAAGTAGTCTCTCATCTGTGTGTCTTGGAATTCTACCCAGTATGGTGGTATCAGGGCAGTGCAGCTTCTTTTTGAAGGTTAAAAGCTCCGACAACAAGTGTTTCAGTAAACAAGGTGGAAACTCTCTGGCATTTTGTTATCTATCCTTGGAAAATACAGCATCACTTTTGCCATACTCTATCTGGCAGTCACAAACCAGGCCAGATTGAAGAGCAGGGATATAAATCCCTACCAGTGAGAGGCAGGGATGTAAAAGAATTTGCAGGCATATTTTAAAACTACCAGATATGTAAAATTAAATTTTATAATTATTTATATAGTACTTTACTGCATATGAGCCCTAACACTTTTATTTCTTCTTTTGTAAAATGTCTATTCATGTCTCACATATTTTTGATCATCTGCCATTTTGTTACTGATTTATTTACTTTAAAATTTAGTTTAACTCCCTACTATCCATTTAGCTCTTATAATATATGCATATTTTAATTTATTTCTTCAGACTACTTTGATCATTTTTTATAAGAAGTTTGTCCCACATAAATATAGTCAATCATTATTCAAGGCAAGACCTTACTTTGTTCTTTGGAAGAATTTGGGGTCTTCTTTTTTTATATTTAATAGTTTGCAATTTCATCAATTTTTTGTCATGGAAATTTGATGAGCACATTTATTCTGAACACTCATGCACTTTAGATTTTATAATTCTCATATATTTTTATTTTTTTCCTTCTTTTTGCTCTGATTTTTAAACAAAACATTTCTTAAGATTATACTGGATATGTCACTAATATTTCTATCTCACAATTTTGAAAGGTTTGTCAAAATCATTTTTCAAAAAAAAATCTAATAAATTTTTTCACCATTTATTTTTAATTCTGAAGGGTTTATTTAATGTTTTCCATTATTTATTTTTCATAATATCCAGTTCTTACTTTACAAATTGAACATATAGCTCAACTGAACATACAATTCTCCAATTTTTTTCTTTTCTTTTCACGGGGTTAAAAAAAGCATCTGACAACTCTCAGCATGGCGCTTTTCACTGAGTGAGCTTTGCTACTAATGAAGAATGTCAAATGCCAAAATTAGAAGCCATCATACTTCTTTCTTACCATTCCCTACAGACATGTAGAAATTCTAGAGGCTATGTAGAAATTCTTTCATATCTATGGTATATGATCATTAAGTTAATCCCAGCCCCAAGTTTCATTCTTAGGCTACTTAGTATCTGGCTAGTCTAAGTATCAAGACACTGAGTTTTTGCCAAAGCAACTTGCTCTTCCTTGATTATATTCTTTTCCTCACATATTCGAGGCTAAGATTTTCTCTGATCTACTATACTGGTTACCATCATTCTTTATGTGTATGGGAAATTTATTGAAATCTTTACCTAATTGTGCTTGCTCTAATAGATGCTTGCATTCTATTTGTTCTCCTCCTAACTGAAGAGTTATACAATTTTATGTCTTTATTCTCACTTTAGTGGAATCTTGGTAGACAGGAATATATATTTACTCAGTCTTCAGTCTATGCTAGGAACTTCAAAGTATTTTTTGATTGAGGACCTAAGATCCCCTGGGAAAAACTGGAAAAAGGACAGTCTCTAGTTGCTGCTTTATGCTGTCCATAAAATATGGACAATAGAGGTTAGAAAGTACATGAGCTACATGTTGATTAGGAATGGTATGCATAAAATTCTGAGAACAGTGCAGAGTGCTATAGCTTCTTTTCTACTAAAATAATTTCATCCCTAGATATCATATCACATCTCTTTATAGAGGCAGTTTTGTTATGAAAGTATTGACTTAATCCTAATCACCATTTATAGGTGACACACAATGCAACTTAACAGAAAAGGATTAAGTTTGTACTAGATGTGGTGGTAGTTTAGTTAGTCAGTTGTGTCCGACTCTTTGCGACCCCATGCACTGTAGCCCACCGGGCTTCTCTGTCCAAGGGATTCTCCAGGCAAGAATACTGGAGTGGGTTGCCATTTCCTCCTTCAGGGGATCTTTCTGACCCAGGAATCGAACCCAGGTCTCCTGCATTGTAGGCAAATTCTTTACCATCTGAGCTACAAGGGAAGCCCTAGTACTGGATATATCTTCCCTAAATATTTGTGAATTCATTCTGTTAATGGAATCCATGCATGCAACAGACACTGGACAATAAACATCTCTGAATGCTGTTAGAGCCTATACCCCCATGATTAACTAATGGCTAAAATGAGGATCTAAATCCATTGTTTCATATCTTTACCACCAGAAATAAATGATAGATGTAAAGCACTGTATTTTGTCAACTTGTCACTGAGGTAATAGAAGAGGGCACTGAGCCTGAATAAGTGTGATGGGGAGGAATTAATTGATTTGGGCTAGTAAGGAGATGTGGTTGTAAGAAAAATTTACACACTTAATTAGTATGCAGGATGGTGTGGAATGCAAGAAAAGACTGAGATAAAATTAATGGCTTAAAAAATTCTGAGAACAGAAAAAGCCATTAAACATTATGCTCAAAAACAAAATAAACACATGCTGCAATCTTTCTTATCTTGGTGTGAGGAAACAAATGATGTGCTAGGAATAGCAAAATATAAGGAACCATTTGCTCAACTGATACAGACGAAATATTTTGATTTACTAAATACTCAGAACTTATCATGAATAAAATAAATATATTTTCTTCAGATAAGCTCTTGGGACCAAATCAATACAGTTTCACATCACTGAATATTTAAACTACATTGCTTTCCTGACACTTAATTTTAATCCTGAATGTATCATTGATTCCTACAATGTGATGTGGCAATAACAGTTTACAATATACCCTGAAATTTCTACAAATTCTAGTAACAGCAAGAATATTTATACACACATAAATAAATTTCAAGAAATCAGAGGACCAACATAAAATAGTTTTTTTTTTTTTAAGTGAAAGTTGCTCAGTTGTGTATGACTCTTTGCAACCCCATGGACTATACAGTCCATGGAATTCTCTAGGCCAGAATACTGGAGTAGGTAGCCTTTCCCTTCTCCAGGGAATCTTCCCAACCCAGAGATCAAACCCAGGTCTCCTGCATTGTGGGCAAATTCTTTACCAGCCCAACATAAAGTAAATGAATACATATAAAATGTTGATTTCAGAGAAAGAAAGGATTGCTTTTGCAGAGGGAAACTATTAATCAGGGCATTTTAGTTTCAGACCATAAAAAAACAAATCAAAATTCAAATGTTCATAAGTTAAAATGGAAAGCATTGATTCTTATAACTGAAGCACATCAGACTACATCGTGATGTGGATAAGAGCATATATTCTTGAATCAGGTTATATATTAGCTCTGTTACTTTGGGTAAGTCAACTAACGACTCTATTTCATATTGTCTAATATAAAAATTGGATATTAATTTTAATTTATTCAGAGTCCTTGTGAGTATTATATGCATTATATGTATAATGAGTCTTATGAGGCACATAGAATAGTGCCCAGAATATTGCATTTGCTATATGAATGTCTTATGTATTATTATTAAAAATAATATATAAGTATTATGATCAGTATTATAATATTATACTTAGTATTATATTATTATAATATCTTATAATAATACACTATAATATATAGCATTATATAATGTACTATAATAATATAGTATTATAATATTAAACTTAGTATTATGATTAAAAATTTAGATTTAGAGCCAGTTTCAGGCTCAACTATTATTCTAGGTTGTAAGAAATTTCTCCATGTAACTTTGTTCTACTTTCCTTTATATCATGTACATTTCTTTCACATTTTCTCAAAGAAATGCCCCCAGTGTTACCCCAAGGCAAGATGGACACCAGCACCCGTGAGCTTACATCCTAGTAATGTAGCTACTTCTTCAGGGAAAAAAAAAAAATGTTTCAACCAAAACTTTCAACAAAATTTCTGGCTAAATTTCTCATTAGATTAGCTTAAATTATGAGCACAATACAAAAAACCACAGTTAATGGACTAGTGTCCTCTTTTGGACAAGTCTGAGATATACTCTGACTACTACAAGTGGTAACTGAGTTACCTGTCTTAGACCATGTGAACTAGAAGAGGAAGAGGTAGATCACCAAAGAACAACTGGAGTGCCCCTACAGAAGAAAACAAAAAAACATTCTGAGTATTCTAAATATAATCACAGATATCCATGCTATAATAAATCACTGCAGAAAAAAATTAGGTAAGATAATTGATTTACTAATAATCATAGAATTTAGCTTTGTTTCTCTGCAACAAATTCACTGTGATACTGTGATTGGAATCAATAAGCTACATTACATTACATTGGCTTCCTTTGTGGCTCAGCTGGTAAAGAATCCACCTACAATGCAGAAGACCTGGGTTCAATCCCTGGGTTGGGATGAGCCCCTGGGGAAGGGAAAGGCTACCCACTCCAGTATTCTGGCCTGGAGAATTCTATAGTCAGTCCATGGGGTTGCAAAGAGTCAGACATGACTGAGTGGCTTTCACTTTCACTTTGTGTGGTATTCAAATTGGATTCCACTATTGGGAGATCCTAGAGAAACACTGGAAGGCAAGAAAAGAGGAGAAGGAACTTCCTTCTTCCTGCTTGCTTGTTCTTGCCAATGTTGCTATAGAAGCAGTTGTTTGGAGAGTTAATGGATTTCAGCTTAACTGCTTTTTTCAGCATCCCCCAAAGCACCCTTATAGCATCTCCTCAGAAGTGGCAGCTGGAACACATCTTGTCCTCAGGGATGTAAGTTCAGCAAGGTTAGTCCTCTGGATTTATAAGTTTTGATAGCCCCGACCTCTCTTTGTTCACTTAAGCCTCTGGGGTAGGATATTTGGGGCAGGGGCAGAACAGAACAGAGAGCTATATGTTATTTTGTTTGCTGCATCGTTGTTACTTTTATTGTCTATCCCCTAGTTAGCCACTTTCCTGTCTTAATAAGTAGCCTAGTATTAGTAGTATATGTGAAATTAAATGTTTTATGTAATATAGCCATGACCAATAACAGACCCTTTCCTACAGATTTGGTAATATATATCTTGTCTCAGTGGATTATACTTCACTTCCAATTGTGTTCTCCAAATAAGTCTGTTACCTTTATAAAATTCAATATTGACTTTGTCCCATCATTTCTCCTGATTTTCAAGGTGAATTCTTTGTCATTTCCACTTCAAACTGTGAAGTCATATAGGTCTATAAAAAATTTCAGTGCTACAATATATTCCCTGAGTGAATCTAGGCGTTTTACTAATCTACAGGTATGTTTCTTCAGATACAATTCGGAATTAATAATATTGACCTCCCAGGGTTGTTTAAAGGATTAAAAGTAATACAATATGAATACCTAGCATAGAGAATTTTCCTGGGTGTGCATTTAATAATGTCAGTTTGTTCTTTCATTCAATGGGAAAACTGTGTAGATAAACTGAAAAGTTGGATAACAAAACAAAAATATATAAAAGAAGAGAAAATACCATCAAAAAATCACACTATCATAAAATAACATCACAGACATATTAAAATGATATCAAGAGTCCAGATGAATTGAGATTTTCTTGAAAATAAAGATTGTAAGGTTTTTTATGTTGTGGTTAACGTAAGAAGCATCAGTAAGGAGAGCCTCATTGCTAGAGAGGAGTGATACTGAAACTGAGCAGTACCCCGTGGGGCTTTCCTGGGAACATATCCCAATTCCCCTCGATGTCCCCTGTCTCTTGTTGGTAGAAAAGTTTTAGCCTCCTGAGTTTCAAGGAACAAACTTAATCAGAGAAGTGAGAAAATGCAAAACAAAGAAAAACAGTCAAGCAAGACAAAACAATAATAGCTTAGCCGTAAAACAAAGGCAAGGATTTTTAGTTCCCCTTCAAGGTTTATAGATAATATGAGCCATATCCTTGATTTGCTTTGCAGATAATACATTCCCCACCAGGTAGAAGTTAACTGCATGCTGACTACCAGCACATAGACCCTAGGATTAAGTGAAGCCAGCAAACTGATAATTGAGATTCCAGAAACATCACCCTGTCACCTCATCATCAATCAGTCAGAGACTTGTGCACAAGTTGATCACACACCCTGCAATTCTCTCCCTAAAACTGTCTTAAAAAACCCTTCCCTGAAAGTGATCGGGGAATCTGTTCTTTTGAGTATGGATTGCTGTTCTCCCACATTGGCACCCTCCAATGCTGTCCTTTCCTTCTCCACAACTGGATGTCACTATACTGACTTTGCTTTGAGTCAGATGAAGGAAGCCAAGTTGGGTTAGGAAACATTATTAATGATGTTTATGTTTGAACCAGTTTGAACTGCTTATAAGAACAAGCAGTGCTCATATCATTTCATCCCAAATCTGTATTCAACAATGTCATGTTTCTGAAACTGTACATGTTAGAAGTATTCAAGACCTCAGAAATTAGCAAGGTAAAAATATGACACTTTTTCTTAGAGAACCAGCTGTTGAATATTAATATTTGCTAAAAAATTGCTAGAAATTTGCCTTTAAAATGCTCAGTAAATCTAATATTAATTATTAGAGATAATAACAATTTTTTCTAGAATGGATTATTCAAATAGTAGTGCTAACCAAAGAAACAATAAACATGAGGTATCAGCTTAAGTTCTTTAACTCAGACTGATATCAGAATCCTCTAATAATATAGTTACTATCTACTAGTTCAGTTTACTACTTCACTTCAGTGGCTCAGTCATATCCAACTCTTTGCAACCCCATGGACTGCAGCACACCAGGCCTCCTTGTCCATCACCAACTCCCAAAGTTTACTCAAACTCATGTCCATTGAGTTGGTGATGCCCTGCAACCATATCATCTTCTCCTCCTGCCTTCAATCTTTCCCAGCATCAGGAAAGATACTTAGCATGTATGTTATATTCTTTTGGATAGAAGGAAAAATATGGACCAGATAATAGAATAATTTCATAAATTATTATATGATAGGCAGATACACTCATAAATTACTAAATGAATAACAAAGTTTTTACCTGAAAAACTAATTTTTCTCCATGTTCTGGTAACATTTTATCTATGACTTGATTTGTTCATCTGCCAAACAAATATGAGAATGACACAGAATATATTGACTAGTTAATAGGTTGCATAATAAAATTAAAAACTTAAATAAATGTTAGTGAATTGCAATTACCAATCATGTTTAAGTCAATGAAATGGAATCAGTTCAGTTCAGTCACTCAGTCGTGTCTGACTCTTTGTGACCCCATGAATCGCAGCACGCCAGGCCTCCCTGTCCATCACTGACTCCTGGAGTCTACCAAAACCCATGTCCATCCAATCGATGATGCCATCCAGCCATCTCATCCTCTGTTGTCCCCTTCTCTTCCTGCCTTCAATCTTTCTCAGCATCAAGGTCTTTTCCACTGAGTCAGTTCTTCAAATCAGGTGGCCATAGTATTGGAGTTTCAGCTTCAGCATCAGTCCTTCCAATGAATAGTCAGGGTTGATTCCATTTAGGATTGATTGGTTGGATCTCTTTGCAGTCCAAGGAACTCTCAAGAGTCTTCTCCAACAACAGAGTTCAAAAGCATCAGTTTCTTGGTGCTCAGCTTTCTTTATATTCCAATTCTCACATACATACAGGACCACTGTAAAAACCACAGCTTTGACTAGATAGACTTCTGTCACCAAAATACTATCTAAGTTGGTCATAGCTCTTTTTTTTCCCATAGAGCAAGTGTCTTTTAATTTCATGACTGCAATCACCATCTGCAGTGATTTTGGAGCCCCCCAAAATAAAGTCTGTCACTGTTTCCACTGTTTCCCCATCTATTTGCCATAAAGTGATGGGACCAGATGCCATGATCTTAGTTTTCTGAATGTTGAGTTTTAACCCAACTTTGTCATCTCCTCTTTCACTTTCATCAAGAGCCTCTTTAGTTCTTCTTTCCTTTCTGCTGAAGGAAACATAAGAGTGGTGTTATCTGCATATCTCAGGTTATTGATGTTTCTCCCAGCATTCTTGATACCAGCTTGTACTTCACCCAGCCCAGCTTTTCTCATGATGTACTCTGCATATAAGTTAAATAAACAGGGTGACAATAAACAAACGTGACATACTTCTTTCCCTATCTGGAACCATTCTGATATTCCACATTCCGTTTTAACTCTTGCTTCCTCACGTCCATACAGATTTCTCAGGAGGCAGGTAAGGCCATCTAGTGTTCCCATCTTTTTAAGAATTTTCCACAATTTGTCGTGATCCACACAGTCAGAGGCTTTGTCATAGTCAATAAAGCAGAAATGGATGTTTTTCTGGAACTCTCTTGTTTTTTTGATGATCCAATGGATGTTGGCAATTTGATCTCTGATTCTTCTGCCTTTTCTAAATCCAGCTTGAATATCTGGAATTTCACAGTTCACATACAGTTGGAGCCTGGCTTCAGAATTTTGAGTATTATTTTATTAGCATGTGAGATGAGTGTATTTGTGCAGTAGTTTGAGCATTGCATTGCCTTTCTTTGAGATTGGAATGAAAATGGACCTTTCCCAGTCCTGTGGCCACTGCTGAGTTTTCCTAATTTTCTGGCATATTAAATGTAGCACTTTCACAGCATCATCTTTTAGGACTTGCAATAGCTCAACTGGAATTCCATGGCCTCCACTAGCTTTGTTTGTAGTGATGCTTCCTAAGGCCCACTTGACTTCACATTCCAGCATGTCTGGCTCTAGGTGAGTGATCACACCGTCGTTATCTGGGTCAAGAAGATCTTTTTGGTATAGTGCTTCTCTGTATTCTTGCCACCTTTTCTTAATATCTTCTGCTTTGTTATGTCCATACTATTTCTGTCCTTTATTGTGCCCATCTTTCCATGAAATGTTCTCTTGGTACCTCTAATTTTCTTGAAGAGATCTCTAGTCTTTCCCATTCTATTGTTTTCATCTATTTCTTTGCACTTATCACTGAGGAAGGCTTCCTGATCTCTCCTTGCTATTCTTTGGAACTCTGCATTCCAACAGTTATATCTTTCCATTTCTCCTTTGTCTTTCACTTCTCTTATTATCTCAGCTATTTGTAAGGCCTTCTCAGACAACCATTTTGCCTTTTTGCATTTCTTTTTCTTGGGCGTGATCTTGATCCCTGCCTCCCATATGATGTCACGAACCTCCATCCATAGTTCTTCAGGCACTTTGCCTATCAGATCTAATCCCTTAAATCTATTTTTTGCTTCCACCACATAATCATAAGGGATTAGATCTGATGTGAGAATTGGACTATAAAGAAAGTTGAGCATCAAAGAATTAATGCTTTTAAACTGTGGTGCTTGAGAAGACTCTTGAGAGTCCCCTGGACAGCAAGAAGATCAAACCAGCCAATCCTAAAGGAAATCAGTCCTGAATATAAATTTGAAGGACTGATGCTGAAGCTGAAACTCCAATACTCTGGCCACCTGATGCGAAGAACTGACTCAGTGGAAAAGACCCTGATGCTGGGAAAGATTGAAGGTGGGAGGAGAAGGGGACGGCAGAGGATGAGATGGTTGGATGACATCACTGACTCGATGGATATGAGTTTGAGCAGGCTCCAGAAGTTGGTGTTGGACAGGTAAGCCTGTCATGCTGCAGTCCATGGTTTCACCGAAAGTTGGACAGGACTGAGTGACTGATAAATGACTGAACTGAGCTGAAACCAAGTTAGCAGAGTGAGCTGAAACCAAGTTAGTGGTTTCAAGGCAAATGGTGATTTTCTCTCAAAAATTTAGTGTCTGGATATGTAGTAAGAGCCCAAGTTTTCTCTTGTGAAATCACACTAGAAACATAGCTCTCATGCATATTTAACAGGAAGATGCCAGAAGGTGTCCAAATACAAGGTAACAGAATAATAAAGAGGTTTAAAATAATATTTCCAAATGTAGCTAAAAAAGCTTGAGGTGCTTTTTTTCCCTAAAGAGTAGTGGGGGGAATGGTTATGTAGGATAATTTTGGCAAATAAATTGCATCAAATTTGGTGGAGTCTATCACCAGATGATAGATTGGTAGATAAATGATTTGTTTCAATCTTATATAACTTAATGTGGGAAGCCAGAGACTCTGAATTTTTATAGTAAGGTATATTTTGACTTGAATCAGCAAGAATATTCAAATACCTAGAACTATCTGAAAATGGAAAAGGTTGGTTCTGTGAAAAGTAAGTTTCTTCCCAGAAAAAACCCATGAAGATAGAACACCTGGCAGGTTATAATCTGGAGATTTACAAACGTGATGATGATAATATAGCCGTATCTGCAGTTGAGCTTTTAGAGGTTCAGATTAAAGTAAATATTAATATGTACCATATTGCAAAAACTTTCTAGAAATTGAGAAGAAACTTGGCCTTTGCTATGCAAAGATAAAATTATCCCCAGTTAAATTTTAAACTCCTAGAGTTAAAATCTTGTAGGTATTAATTGTTTAAAATAATCAAAATAGTGATATTCCTTTTTTGATAATGTAATTTTAAAGAAGACTTTTCCCTCTCATTACTTACAATTTTATTTCTGATTTCTTTTTAACTTTTAATTTCAGCTTGTCATTTCAAATTTGGCTCATCTGATGGATAATCTGCTCATTTGGTACACACAGTAAATGTAAATAAGGCACTTTTTTTTTTAATTTTTTTTTAAATTGTTTTTGCCATACAACGTCATGACATCACCATGGGTTTACATATGCTTCCCCTCCGGAACCTCCCTCCCTCCTCCCTCCCCCCCGGGAAATCCCGCTGCACCAGTCCCGAGCATCAATCCTGGGCTGGCGATTGATTAGACACATGACAATTAACATGCTTCAATGCCCTTCTCCCATATCATCCCACCCTTACCCTCATCCACAAAGTCCAAGAGTCTATTCTATACATCTGCGTTCCTTTTGTTGTCTCCCATGTTGGGTTCTCGTTACTGTCTTTCTAAATTCCATATATATGCGTTAATATACTGTATTGTTGTTTTTGCTTCTGGCTTACCTCACTCTGGACAATGGGCTCCAGTTTCGTCCATCTGAGTAGAATTGCTTCAAATGAATTTTTTTTTAATGCTGAGTAATATTCCATTGTGTATATGTACCACAGCTTTCTTATCCATTCATCAGTTGATGGGCATCTAGGTTGTTTCCATGTCTTAGCTATTGTAAACAATGCAGCGATGAACATTGGGGTACATGTGGCTCTTTCAATTCTGGTTTCCCCGGTGTATATGCCCAGCAGTGGGATTGCCAGGTCATATGGCAGGTCTATTTGCAGCTTTTTAAGGAACCTCCACACTGTTTTCCATAGTGGCTGTACTAGTTTGCATTCCCACCAACAGTGTAAGAGGGTTCCCTTTTCTCCACATCCTCTCCAGCATTTATTGCTTGTAGACTTTTGGATGGCAGCCATTCTAACTGGTGTAAAGTGGTACCTCATTGTGGTTTTGATTTGCATTTCTCTAAATAAGGCACTTTTAATGAATGCTATGTGTGACGGACAGGGAAGCCTGGCGTGCTGCAGTCCATGCGGTTGCAAAGATTTGGACACAACTGAGCAACTGAACTGAATTGAACTGAACTGAGGGAAATGACTAATATATCGACATATATGTATATAACAACCTTAATAACTATAAAACATAGCCTTAATAATTGTGGATAAATAACTTCATTGTTTTTTTTTGTCTTTGCTGTAACAGTGCAAATAGCACTCATGCTATTGCTCAGCATTGTCATGGGCACAAACATAATTGATTTTAAAAAGTCACTTCAGGTCAGTTCATTTGCTCAGTCATGTCCGACTCTTTGCGACCCCATGAACTGCAGCACGCCAGGCCTCCCTGTTCATCACCAACTCCCGGAGTCCACCCAAACCTATGGCCATCGAGTTGGTGATGCCATCCAGCCATCTCATCTTCTGTCGTCCCCTTCTCCTCCTGCCCTCAATCTTTCCCAACATCAGAGTCTTTTCCAATGGGTCAGCTCTTTGCATCCGGTGGCCAAAGTCTTGGAGTTTCAGCTTCAACATCTATCCTTCCAATGAACACCTAGGACTGACTCCTTTAGGATGGATTGGCTGGATCTCCTTGGAATCCAAGGGTCTCTCAAGAGTCTTCTCCAACACCATAGTTCAAAAGCATCAGTTCTTCAGTGCTCAGTTTTCTTTATAGCCCAACTCTCACATCCATACCTGACTACTGGAAAAACCATAGCCTTGACTAGACCAACCTTTGTTAGCAAAGTAATGTCTCTGCTTTATAACATGCTGTCTAGGTTGGTCATAGCTTTTCTTCCAAGGAGTAAGCGTCTTTTAATTTCATGGCTGCAATCACCATCTGCATTGATTTTGGAGCCCAGAAAATAAAGTCAGCCACTGTTTCCCCATCTATTTCCCATGAAGTGATGGGACCAGATGCCATGGTCTTAGTTTTCTGAATGTTGAGCTTTAAGCCAACTTTTTCACTCTCCTCTTTCACTTTAATCAAGAGGCTTTTTAGTTCTTCTTCGGTTTCTGCCAGAAGGCTAGTGTCATCTGCATATCTGAGGTTATTGATATCTCTCCTGGCAATCTTGATTCCAGCTTGTGCTTCCTCCAGCCCAGTGTTTCTCATGATGTACTCTGCATATAAGTTAAATAACCAAGGTGACAATATACAGCCTTGATGTACTCCTTTTCCTATTTGGAACCAGTCTGTTGTTCCATTTCCAGTTCTAACTGTTGCTTCCTGAACTGAATACAGGTTTCTCAAGAGGCAGGTCAGGTGGTCTGGTATGCCCATCTCTTTCAGAATTTATATAGATGTTATTGATATGGCCCATGTAAAAATCAAGCAAAAATACAACACAAAAGCTAAAACAATCCGTAATAAATTCAAATACAATGGAAAATGATAAAACTTTGCTTTTAAAGTCAGTTTGAGAAAAGGAAAAATATTACATTAAGGAAAGTAATTATTTACATCTAGAAACAAAACAATTCAGCATTTGGTACAATCATCATCCTAACAGAACTATATTAAATACTATAAGTGGCAACAATTGACTGTGCTGCAATTTGTTTTTTTTCCTCTAAAAATAAAAGCATGTATTGAATTTATTCTAAAGCTGAGTTTCTGGGAGTTTTTGAGTACCACTAGGGATGGTATTATATCAAAGATAACAAGAAGGCTTATTTGAAATGATTTGTTGATCAGAAGGGTTTCCTAGTGGCTCCTCCCAATACAAGAGACACGGGTGACATGAGTTCAATCCCTGAATCAGGAAGATCCCCTGGAGTAGGAAATGGCAACCCACTCCACTATATTCTTCCTGGAAAATTCCGTGGACAGAGGAGCCTGGCATCACAAAGTGTCAGACACAACTGAGTGACTAAGCATGCACACACAGTTTGGTTGATCAGAAAGCCGATTGAGGGAAATCTCTCAAGGTGTGTGTGAGAAATGGTCCATTTGTTTTCCTCTTATTAGTTCAAAAGAAATAGTTTTCTTGCCTATATCTCCAAGGATGCCACTAAGCCCCAAAAAGTGAACACAGAACATCAGAAAAACTGCATGAATCCGTCACTATGTGAAAAAAACACTGTTTGTGAAAATTTGTAATCCATGGGCTAGATGTTTCTTGATAGGTATATTTTTTCAGTTCAGAGATTAAAACAAAACTGCCGTGTACTTTTGTTTTTCATTTTTACTTAATTCTTTTGGTTTTGTAAAAATGATCAATCTCTATTTCTTTCCTGAAAATTTGTGTCCAGTGCTGACATGAGCACAAAGACCTTATGAGCTAAGTTAGGAAATATTTTGTGTCTTAAGAATAAAAATTTTCATTAGAGTTAGTCAATGTATCACAGATATTATCCTTCCTGGCAAGAGGAACACAGAAGCAAAGACACTGTTGGCCTATTGTTCTCAATGGAAAAATAAAGGTTTTTAAAATGTTAGTCATTGCCATAGTGGATGTTTACGTCATTTTTACAGTCTGTTCTGATGGATTCTGAGAATCTGTATATTATTTATTCCTACAGCTTTTTGTTAAAATCATATTCATAATTTTAACTATCATTCATTGAATACTATGTATCAATATTATGAACCAGAAAGTAATTTATATTTAACCCTCATAACAATCCTGCAAAGTAGAAATTATCACCCCATATTGTAGATGAAAAACAGACTCAGAGAGGCTATAAATTGCCTGTATCACAAAACTAGTAAGTGGTGGAGTCAGAATGCAAACAAGATCTCTCTGGTTACAAAGTCAGTGATTTTTTTTTATATATAACATGCCAGGTTATAAACCTTTTCAGTTTGGGATAAAATGCACTACATGCAAGCATGTTAAGTCAGTTCAGTCCAACTCTTTTGGACCGTATCAGTGTAGCCTCTCAGGTTCCTGTCAGCTTCCTCTCTCCTAGGGATTCTCCAGGCAAGAACACTGGAGTGGGTTGCCATGCCCTACTCCAGGGCATCTTCTCAACCCAGGGATCGAACCCTCATCTCTTATGTCTCATGTATTGGCAAGTGGGTTCTTTACCACTAGTGCTACCTGGGAAGCCCAAATTGCACTAAATTTCACATTAACAAATATACCTATAAAGTAAGTGGACATGACTATTAGCATGATCATAATTATAAGTGAGTCTTCCTTGAAGACTGTGAAAGTAAGATAGAGCAGTGACCCATGAGAGACAGACTCACATGTACAAAAGGGACCTGTGCCTCTACCTGGGCTCAGCAGGGAGCTTTCAAGTGGGTTCTGTGTAACAATTCCTGTGTTACACACATTTGTATTTCTTTAGGTTTTCCTTGATAACTTTTGATCAGCTTCTGATGATGAAGAGTTTTTTATGAAACCTAAGCCTAGATACAGTGTCAGCTTAAAGCAAAATTGTTAGTCGCCAGTTAACAAAAGCAGCTAATATTTTAACTAAATGCCCTAGAATTAAACCAAATGCCAACCACTGCATTTCACATGTATTAATGCAAAATACAAAATAATACATACAAAATTCTATGTCATAGATATGATCATTATTCCTATTTTTTAATTGAAACCAAGGCACAAAAAGTTAAATATCTTACCAAAGGTAACATTACTCATAGAGGAGTCAGAATTCATACCTTAGCTTTCTTGACCTAAAGTCAATATTGAACCATTATTTTTATTTTTGTCCATGCTACACAGCTCATGAGACCTCAGATTCCTGACCAAGAATTGAACCCAGCCCCTGGCAGTGAAAGTGTCCAATCCTAGCCACTGGACCACCAGGGAGTTCCCTAAATCAGCATTTTAGACTGCTATATATTTATGAAATGTTCAATGCTCTTCCAGTCCTTCTGTTGCTTAGTGATGTTACCATGCACCTTACTTTTCAAGACTCCACCTCTTAGATACTTTTCCATATTCCAGAACTAATCTTGTTTCCTCTTCTCTTCCTATCACAGAAAAGGTGTTGTCTGCAAAGAAGCTGAGATAAATGAATCCACACTAATACAATTACATACTTAATTTGTAAAATATTCTGGACTTACATAGATAAGTTGAGGGGTTTAATTTCTCCTTTTAAAGAAGCAATGCTGAATTTTAAGTTTGTTGTTGCCCCATCACTATATCATGCTCAGCTCTTTGCAACCCCATGAACTGCAGCATTCCAGGCTTCCCTGTCCTTCACTATATCCCAGTGTTTGCTCAGATTCATATACATTGAGTTGGTGATGCTATTTAACCATCTCATCCTCTGCTGCAACCTACTCCTTTAGCTCAATCTTTCATAGCATCAGGGTATGTTCCAATAAGTCAGCTCTTAATAGCAGGTGGCCAAACTATTGAAACTTCAGCTTCAGCATCAGTCCTTCCAATGAATATTCAGGGTTGGTTTCTTTCAGGATTGACTGCTTTAATCTCCTTGCTGTCCCAGGGACTCTGAAGCGTCTTCTCCAGCACCACAGTTTAAAAGCATCAATTCTTCAGCACTCTGCCTCCTTCATGATCCAATTCTCACATCTATATATGACTACTGGAAAAACCATATATATTTGATTATACGGACTTATGTCAGCAAAGTGATGTCTCTACTTTTTAATATGCTAAGTTTGTCATACCTTTTCTTACAAGGAATGAGCATATTTTAATTTTATGGATTTTGGAGTCCAAGAAAATAAAGTCTATCACTGTTTCTGTTTTGCCCCATCTATTTGCCATGAAGTAATGAGATGGGATGCCATGATCTTAGTCTTTTTAATGTTGAGTATTAAGCCAGCTTTTCCACTCTCTTCTTCCATCTTTATCAAGCAGCTCTTTAGTTCCCTCTTTGCTTTCTGCCATTAGGATTGTATCATCTGCATATCTGAGGTTGTTAATATTTTCTCAAATTCTTGATTGTAGCTTGTGATTCATCTAGCCTGGCATTTCTCATGATGTACTCTGCATAGAAGTTAAATAAGCAGGGTGGCAATATACAGCCATGATATACTCCTTTCCCAATTTTGAACCAGTCCCTTGTACCATGTCGGGTTCTAACTGCTGCTTCTTGACTTGCATACAGGTTTCTCAGGAGGCAGGTAAGGTAGTGATATTTCCATTTCTTTAAGAATTTTCCAGTTTGTTGTGATCCACACAGCAAAGGCTTTAGCATAGTCAATGAAGCAGGTTTTTTTTTTTTTCTGGAATTCCTTGCTTTTTCTGTGATGCAACAGATGTTGGCAATTTGATCTCTGGTTCCTCTGCCTTTTCTAAATCCAGCTTGTACATCTGCAAGTTCTCCATTCATGTACTGTTGAAGCCTAGCTTGAAGAATTTTGAGCATTGCCTTGCTAACAAGGTGAAATAAGTGCAATTGTACAGTAGTTTGAACATTCTTTGGCATTGTCCTTCTTTGGGAATGGAATGAAAACTGAACTCCAGTTGTGTGGCCATTGCTGAGTTTTCCAAATTTTCTGGCATACTGAATGCAGCACTTTAAAAGTATCATCTTTTAGGATTTAAAAATGGCTCAGCTGGAATTCAATCACCTCCACTAGCTTTTTTCGTAGTAGTGTTTCCTAAAGCCCACTCGACTTCACACTCCAGTATGTCTGGCTCTAGGTGAGTGACAACACCATCATGGTTATCCAGGTCCTTAAGACCTTTTTAGTACAGTTCTGTGTATTCTTGCCACCTCTTCTTAATTTCTTCTTCTTCTGTTACGTTATTACCATTTCTTCCTTTATTATGTTTGCATGAAATGTTCCCTTGGTATCTCCACTTTCTTGAAGAGATCTCTAGTCTTTTCTATTCTATTGTTTTTCTCTATTTCTTTTCATTGTCCACTTAAAAAGGCTTTCTTATCTCTCCCTGCTAGTCTCTGGATCTCTGCATTCGCTTGGGTATATTTTTCCCTTTCTCCTTTGCCTTTCACTTCTCTTTTTTTCTCAGTTATTTGTAAGGCCTCCTCATGCAATCATTTTGCCTTTTTGTATTTTAGTCCTTTGGGATGGTTTTCATCACTGCCTCCTGTACAATGTTACAAACCTCCAACCATAGTTCTTCAGGAACTCTGTTTACTAGATCTAATCCCTTGAATCTATTTGTCACATTCACTGTATAATCATAAAGGATTTGATTTAGGTCATATCAGAGTGGTCTAATGATTTTCTCTATTTTCTTCAATTTAAGTCCGAATTTTGCAATAACAGCCTCATGATCCAATCTACATTCAGCTCCAGGTCTTGTTTTCACTGACTGTATAGAGCTTCACCATCTTCAGTTGCAAAGAATAAAACCAATCTGATTTCAAAATTGACCATCTGGTGATGTCCTTATGTAGAGTCATCTCTTGTGTTGCTAGAAGAGTGGGTTTGCTATGACTATTGTGTTCTCTTGCAAAACTCTGTTAGATTTTGCCCTGCTTCATTTTTTATTCCAAAGCCAAACTTGCCTTTTACACTAGGTATCTCTTTACTTATTACTTTTGCATTCCAATCCCCAAAGAAGAAAAAGGACATCTTTTCTTGGTGTTAGTTTTAGGAAGTCTTATAGATCTCCATAGGATCATTCAACTACAGTACATCTTAAATACTATTTAAGTGCACATTTCCTTACATTCAGTTAATTTGTAAGGAATCTATATAAACACTTTCAGAGTACCTGTTTAAGATGTATTGTAGGTCTTCATAGAACCATTCAACTTCAGCT
>ML662447.1:11357062-11427939 GCA_007570785.1 Antilocapra americana
ACATCTTAAACAAGTACTCTGAAAGTGTTTATATAGATTCCTTACAAATTAACTGATGTAAGGAAATATGCATTTAATAATGTTTAAGATGTACTGTAGCATTGTACTCCTGTTTTCAGAAACACATAGTTCAACTAAATGCTGTGGCAGTAATTCATGTTCATAGGAAAACTGGTGCATAGGTTTTGACAAGTTTGAGGGAGGAAAGGAAATATAAGTCTTATTTTGTACTGTAAGTCACCTCTTCTAAATTTTATTTCTTACAAATCAGCTCCCAAAGTACCATAGTTTTAGCAGGCCTCTACATAAGCCTTAGTTGTCTGTTCTTTTGACTTCATTAATCATTTATTGCTTCCTCCCTTCCATTGTGTCTGATTCCCCACACTCTTGAATCTGTACCTCTCCCTGCCTCTTCTTTTAATCTCTCCTTTTAATACCCCAATGCAGCCACAGACTGTGTTTTATATGTGTTTTATTCAAGTTCTCAAGGCAGTCAGAGTTCCACTCAGGTTCATATAGTATATGTTATAACAAGGTTAAAATTATAGAAAGAGCTCAACTGTATTCCTTCTAGCTGAAGGACAACAGAGGTGTATTTTACTATTTCTCCTAAAATATTGCTCCTAATAATAGCTTAACAGTGAACAGTGTCAGATTTGTGATCTCCGAAGAGTTAGCTTAGGGACCAGGGACAAGGCTTGATAACTCAAGAGCATTTGTGTAGCAGAATTTTATTAAAGTGAAAAAGGGACAGAGAAAGCTTCTGACAAAGACATCAGGAGGATGGAGAGTGCCCTCCTCACTAGTCTTTAGCAAGGGAGCTATATACTTTTTTAATTAGATACTAGAGTAAATCAAAAGAATGTCTCAAGGTTGCAAAATTTTACCAGACCCACTCCCACAATTTACATTTTAAGATAACAGGATTAAAACTTAACAATTAAAAGACCCACTCCCATAATACCCATTCTAAGATATCAGGATTCACTTCAGTTCAGTTCAGTCAGAGTACAACTCTTTGTGATCCCATGGACTGCAGCACGCCAGGCCTCCCTGTCCATCAACAACTCCGGAGTTTACTCAAACTCGTGTCCATTGAGTTGGTGATGCCATCCAACCATCTCATCTTCTGTCGTCCCCTTCTTCTCCCAACTTCAATCTTTCCCAGCATCAGGGTCTTTTCCAATGAGTCAGTTCATTGCATCCGGTGGCCAAAGTGGTGGAGTTTCAGCTTCAACATCAGTTCTTCCAATGAATATTCAGGACTGATTTCCTTTAGGATGGACTGGTTGGATCTCCTTGCAGTCCAAGGGACTCTCAAGAGTCTTCTCCAACACCACAGTTCAAAAGCATCAGTTCTTCAGTGTTCAGTTTTCTTTATATTCCAACTCTCACATTCATATAGGACTACTGGAAAAACCATAGCTTTGACTAGACGGAACTTTGTTGGCAAAGTAATGTCTCTGCTTTTTAATATCTGTCTAGGTTGGTCATAACTTTTCTTCAAAGGAGCAAGTGTCTTTTAATTTCATGGCTGCAGTCTTCATCTGCAGTGATTTTGGACCCCCCCCCAAAAAAAAAAACTAAAGTCTGTAACTGTTTCCACTGTTTCCCCATCAATCTGCCATGGAGTGATAGGACCAGATGCCATGATCTTAGTTTTCTGAATGTTGAGCTTTAAGCCAACTTTTTCACTCTCCTTTTTCACTTTCATCAACAGCCTCTTTAGTTCTTTACCTTCTGCCAAAAGGGTGGTATCATCTGCATATCTGAGGTTATTGATATTTCTCCCGGCAATCTTGATTCCAGCTTGTGCTTCATCCAGTCCAGAGTTTCTCATGATGTACTCTGCATATAAGTTAAATAAGCAGAGTGACAATACACAAATGTGACATATCCCTTTCCCTATTTCAAACCAGTCCGTTGTTCCATGGCCAGTTCTAACTGTTGCTTCCTGACCTGCTTACAGATTTCTCAAGAGGTAGGTCAGGTGGTCTGGTATTCCCATCACTTTAAGAATTTTCCACAGTTTTTTGTGATCCACACATTCAAAGGCTTTGGCATAGTCAATAAAGCATAAATAGATGTTTTTCTGGAACCCTCTTGATTTTTCAGTGATACAAGGATGTTGGCAATTCGATCTCTGGTTCCACTGCCTTTTCTAATCTCAGCTTGAACATCTGGAATTTCATGGTTCACGTACTGTTGAAGCCTGGCTTGGAGAATTTTGAGCATTACTTTACTAGCATGTGAGACGAGTGCATTTGTGCAGTAGTTTGAGCATTCTTTGACATTGCCTTTCTTAGGGATTGGAATGAAAACTGACATTTTCCAGTCTTGCGGCCACTGCTGAGTTTTCCAAATTTGCTGGCAAATTGAGTGTAGCACTTTCACAGCATCATCTTTGAGGATTTGAAATAGCTCAAAGGGAATTCCATCACCTCCACTAGCTTTGTTTGCAGTGATGCTTCCTAAGGCCCACTTGACTTCACATTCCAGCATATCTGGCTCTAGATGAGTGATCATACCATCATGATTACCTGAACTACTCACATAATATACATTCAAAGATATCAGGATTAGTCAGAAGGTTTTTAAGAAGGAGAAACTGTCCTGAAGCAGGATACATTGTTGTTATATAATCCTTAGCACAGAATTTAAACTGAGTTGTTTGTTGTGTAATCATCAGTTCTGGCCTTAAAGAAAAAGAAAAAAAAAAAATGTTTTATTTGACTAAGACTAAGGAATGTAGAGGAAAAAAAGAATTTTGTCCTTTACTCCTTAAGAATTCTAGACCCCTGTCCACCTCCCGAAGAGCTCCAGACCCCTTTCTCCTCTTCAGGGACCCTGGACTTCTTATCAACCTGCTTACTAATTGACGCTGTCACTAACAAAGCATATTTTTTTAGCCACTAATCCCAAGTAAAGAAACTTAGCTCCCAGTATTGGTTCTTCCATTAGCCAAATGGCTTTTTAAATTAATTATATTTAAGCTCATATATATATATATATATGTGTGTGTGTGTGTGTGTGTGTGTGTGTGTGTATGTCCAATGGGATTTGAATAAAATAAAATAAAAAATAATAAAGTGGGTTTGAATAATATCTAGTAAGAGGCAACTAGTCATATTCAGACTTTTAGATTAAAATAACAGACCAGAGTACTGAATTTGTTGCTGCTTTAGTTGCTAAGTCGTGTCTGACTCTTTTCAACCCTCATGGATTATACCCTGCCAGGCTCCTCTGTTCATGGGATTTTCCAGGCAAGAATATTAGAGTGGGTTGCCATTTCCTTCCCCAGGGAATCTTCCAAACCCAGGGATCAAATCTGTGTCTTCTGCATTGCAGGTGGATTCTTTACGGCTGAGCCACCTGGGATTCTCAATGATTACTTCTGTCGACTAAAATAGATGTACAGCTTGAGAGTTAAGTTTTATTTGGGGCAAAATGAGGACCACAGCCCGGGAGGCAGCATTTCAGATAGCTCTGAGAGACTGCTCCAAAGCAGCAGTGGGGCGAAAGTCAAAATATAAGGTTTTGGTGAAGGGGGAATTCAATGCCCTAAAGCACTCATTTTACAAAAGGTGTTTGTTAGTCATGAGGAGCTGATGTCACCATGAAGGGATGTAGTGCTTCTCTAGATGTGAGGAGATGCAAGGATTGAGAGAATAAAATCTGTTCCTAAAAACATCCAACTATCTAAAGATCTGTCCCACCAGATTCCCTGAAGCACAGAGTGCCTCACTCCAGCCTGAACTCCCTCAGGGGTTGTGGAAGGTCAACAACTATGGCAGTATAGGGTTCAATCCCCATAGAGGCTGATGGAAAATGCCTTTACTGTTCAGTCCTTGGCAATGCTCTTGGTAAGTGCCAATTTGTAGTTGACACTTCAAAAGCATTAAGAGCAAAAAAGACATTGAGAAATTCTCTACAGTCCTAACGTACATCTTGTCTGGATGACTACAACAATTTTAACTGTAGTTAGGCTGAAGTCAATGGGGTTTCAAAGAGTTGGACATGACTGAGTGACTTAGGCTAGTGACACACTTAGGCTAAAGAGTTATCCTTTTCTGGGAATATAAATTCTTCAGGATATTTGAATAGAAATTCTTAAGCAAGAATAGGTTTCCACTGATCACTGTGATGATTTTCCTTTGATGATGTTTTCCCTAAATAGATTATTACTCCAAAGAGAGGAAAAAAGCAAGTTTGAAAATTTATTAAAGTTCTATAGAGCAGGTATTTCTAATCAGGATGTTATTTAGGGAGAAAGGCTTATGACTATCCCAAGCATTTATGCATATGATAAATCATGTTGCATGTCTTTCTCTCTCCCTCCATTATTATCAAAGATAGAACAAGTTTAAACAAGAAAAAAATAGTCTTAATTGGATTAACAAGGCCTTCAAAGGATATTCTGACAGACATATCCATTAAATTAAAGGGCAGCCCTGCCAACATTTTTGGGAAATGGAAAAGGTGTTTTAAAAAAAAGGTTTTAAGAAAGATTTTTATATCCTTCTGGCATTGTCTTACCTAAATAATTTTCTCCTCCAGTCCCTCAATTTCCTGAGCTACAAGTCCTGATGTAACAATCACAAAGACTGAACATTGTAAGGGCAAGAATTATAACAAAGGGTGTTGTATCAGAATAAGTCATACACTGAATAATTAGAAATCAATTCTTGCATTTTCTTACTTTGTTATGTTAGCTAACTTTTCTACTGTTTTGGAAGAATTAAGAAGTAGAAAGTTGCTTTTCTGTGAAAATACAGAAAGATTTTATTCAATTCATTAAATACTTGTTGAATGTGCAAACCTAAAGAAATTGTAAAGAAAACTGATATAATATGGTTTGCATATTATCAAAGACTAATCATCAAAGACTAATCTCTTCCCAGGAATTCTAAGAATCAAAACGTGATCTACTCTCACTAAGGGATTATGGTGGTCTTCTCTCCTAAATCCAATGTAGAGTTAGGCTCTAATGTAAAAATGTCAAATAAACTTTAGATCTTTATTTTATATAAAGCTTCATTCAGAAAATTTATTGTTAGCAAGTATAAAAAATTTAAATGCACCTATGTCAGTTGGAAGGTGGTAAGAAATCATTATCATATACTCATGTATATGAGTATATACTCATCAGTGCATTTATATGGAAATTCTGTAGAGGACCACACTAAATAACTTAATATTTAAATAGTTTGAAATCATAAAACCAAAAGGACAATAGAACAAATCTATACCAGCCAAGGATTACTAAAAATAGTGTGTGAGCATAAATTAACATGGAAATTAATATAGAATTTTGGATTTTTTCAAAAGAAAATAGA
This sequence comes from Antilocapra americana, assembly GCA_007570785.1. Taxonomy (NCBI): domain Eukaryota; kingdom Metazoa; phylum Chordata; class Mammalia; order Artiodactyla; family Antilocapridae; genus Antilocapra; species Antilocapra americana. Next base: position 11,362,399 of record ML662447.1, read on the forward strand.
GGTTAAGTGGTCCAAATTCAATTACTTAACTTTTAAATAATCTAATCTACATATTTGTACACTTTGTTATTAATATATGAAATTATAAGTGTCCACTTACAACTGAAGGTGTGTGTGTGTGTCTGTGTGTGTTTGAGTATGTGGGGATATGAATGGATAGACTAGGTATATAGATAGATAGATGATCAACTTCTCTAGCAGTTCAAAGTATTTTTTAATAGAATATTTAAAAATAGGTATGGAGAGAATAAGAAACTATTTTTGAAAACCCAATCAGAAATAATTTTCAAATCCAAAACACCATGCAGCCCCAAGGACTAACCCTTGAGTTCCCTATAATCTCATCTTAAAAGCAGCATTCTAGCATGCGTTATTGATCACACAGATACATGGTAGGAGGGGATTCCACAAGTGCATTAATAATGATCACTGGGAGCCATTTTAGGAGCCAGCTACCTCTGTCTGCTCTCTAGACAACAATTGTTCACTAACTGTATCACAAATTCCTAAAAACTCATCCCATTATAGCATCAGGTTTAAGTTCAAAATCTTGTCATTTAAACTAGGGGTAGCTGCATATATGCTTTGAGCTGCATTCCTTAAATGCAGATACTTGGGTATGGTTTCCTCAATCTGAAAACTGGTGAAAGTAAAGAAATGAGTTATCTGCCTCTCCCATATCCATAATACATGATAAAATAGAATAGAATAAAGAGGCTAGTAGAAGTCATTAGCTCATGAGAGTTCTGAAATCCAGTCAGTGAAATATTTCCTTGGATTAGGAATTTCTCTTCCCTGATTAGGATTTAATCATATATGTTCTCAGAGATGACACTCCACAGTTCTTGGTTCCACTCTCTGGACACTTTTTCTATTCTTTGAGTCATCTCTCTTTCTTTATAAAGGTTGTAACATGTTTGAGTCTGAGTAGTCTACTAAGCTTACTCCCTGTTTAAACAATTTGATCCATTTTGAAATGTCTCTGTCTTTTTCAGTCCAAATTATCAGTATTTGTACGTATGTAAATTTCTTTAAAACTTCATGAGTTATTGTGTCTCTTATTGGGATTCCCTCTATTAAATATACACTAACCCTTTAACTACTTCAAAATAAGCTCTACTTTACCTTGTGCATCTGTTGAGAAGGGACAGTATCCAGCACAGGCTCTATTGTTTGGTTGGCTGGATCAAGTATAGAATAACTATATAATTTAGAGGAACTTTTATCTAACTGAATAGCACTTCAAAGCATCACCTTTGAACTTTGTGAACTCTAATCTAATTTTACAGTTACATCTTTGGCTTCACCTTTGGGTCATAATTTTCTGGCAGTGCCTTAGACTTGACCAATAGTCAAAAGCCATTTCTGAATTTTAGCATAATTCTCCATCTATAGAGACAGAGGGGATTTCCCAGTGGCTCAGATGGTAAAGAAACTGCCTGTAATGGAGACCCAGTTTTGATCCCTAGGTTGGGAAGATCCTCTGGAGAAGGACATAGCTACCCACTCCAGTACTCTTGCCTGGAGAATTCCATGAACAGGAGTCAGGAGAACTACAGTCCATGGTATCAAAAAGAGTCAGACATGACTGACTAACACATTCACTTCACTTAAGGGTTTCCCTGGTGGCTCAGATGGAAAAAAATCTGCCTGCAATACAAGAGATTCAGAATTTTCAAAGTCATGGAGTCCATTATTCTTTCATGGAGTCCATTAGTTTTTCATTTATTTTATTTTTATGTATATGTAAGCTGGCACAACTAATAAACCTTTTGAGTCTACTGAATATCTTAGCCAAAACTTTTGCAAAGCTAATTCTTGAGCACAGCTTTGTTAATGCCATCTGCTCTCTGATGTGGAAGGAAAAAAAAAAACAAAGCATTTACTCTCATAGTGGTCACATTTTATTGGATATAGACATATAATAAGCAAAGAAATAAATTTCTTGGAAATTTTAGCAAGTACAAAAAAGTATTGAATCAGAGCAATAAGATAGTAATAAGTAGTATTCATTATTTTAGCTAGGATAGTCAGGGAATGGATATTATGACTTAGAGTACTTAGGAAAGGCCTATTTTTGAAGAGGTATCTTTGAACTAAATGATGAAGAGAAGGCAGTCTTTTAAAGGTTTATAATGTTTCAAATAAATAAAAGTATGTCCAAAAACACTGAGGTGGGAAGGAGACTGGCATATTTGCAAAAATAAAAAGGTTCATATATAGTTTTCCTGTGTAGATGTGGCTTTGATGCAGGGTTAAAAATTAAAAAAAAAAAAAAAAAACAACTAAGTCTTTCACCCAAGAGGACAAATTCAACTGATAATTTAATAAAATTTGCAATTTTAAATTAACAGCAACTTTGATTTCCCAAGTATTCATCTCTGCTATAAAATCATTTAATTTTAGTTTATCTTAATATATTTCCCTTTGTTTCACTGAATCTCAAAGCATGAGTTTGTTTATATATTGCTGCAACTGGTATCACAAAGATTGCATTCAACTGTCATTATATCATATTCTTTCCTAGTTCTGTCATTTTCCAAAATTTTATCTTCTAACAACATAGAATCTGTATAGATTTGACAAGGCAAAGATTGAAAAACAGAAAGTAGAATTGCCATAATTATAATTTCTAGAATAGCTGTTTTAACTTTTTTTTGTGATGATTTGTAAACATATGTGCACTAGAAGTATTTTCCCCAGAGACGAGACTGATCTTCTGTGTTCAAACTTAAAAAGATATACATATATACATCTGTCCTCATCTTAGATTTTATTACCCTCTTGCTTCTACTATACAACATAATGATCATACTCACAAACAAAGACTCAAACTAAAGATAATATTGTTTGCTATTTAAAAGAGAGCACAGAGAGCTATTGAAAGAGAGCACATAGTTGTGATGGGAAGATTTTCACAGGTGTCTAAAAGGAAATAATTGTATGGATTTACGTTTTTCTCATTCTTTCTTTCCAAATATTTGCTTCTGCTTGGTCAATGTTAGCTTTCTCTCATTTCTGCAGCCAGACACATGCAAATACCTGCACATGTGAATATTAAAAAATCTCATTAAATATGTGGGTTATTAAGGGAGGGCAGATGGTTCTTCATGGATTTTATAATGTTTAAATTCTATTTTGATTCATTCATATAACTATAAACTTCCATATTAAAGCTAGATACCCCCCACCAAAGAAAAGCCATTAGCCATTGCTAAGTCCATAAAAATTAACATGTTAACATTGAAAACATAAATTATTTATGGAACGCTCCTTAGCACAAATATTTTTAAGGTTGCCTATATATTTTCAGGTAAATCAGGCAGCAGATGAATCAATCCAATTAGAAAACATAAAAACCATTTACCAAGTCCCAGATCACTTATCAATAATATAGCAAGATGAGTGCAAAACAAGCTATTAATGTAGATTTGGACTTATTGGGAGTTGAAGCAGAAGACAAGCTTGTAGATATTGGAATTTAGAAAGAAGCCAAAGTTTAGAAATACTTGAATATAATCAAGGTTGAAGTTTATATAGTTATCACTTTCCGGAATAAAAAACTTAAAATTCCAGAAGATCAAGAAAAAAAAGAACCAGAAAATATTAGGCTTTTAAAAATGTTTTGATAATCTAAGGGGAGGATGTCATTCATGGTACACTGCAAAAGTAAAATCAGACATTCAGAGAAGGACAGGAAACTTTGACTAGCTCAAAGTTCCTTTTGGGTACTTTTTACAAAGGTGGTAACTGGAGTCAGCATATAGAACCATGAAGTAAAAGCTATTTCTGCTGGTTGGGAGCCTCGAACACTTTTTTTTTTAAGTAGTAATATTACTAGAGAGAATTTTAAGAGAGTAGGGTTGACTAATGGGTCTATGAACTGTCATTTTAGCAAAGAGCATCTGTGTCCAAAAGAGGAAAAATCTATATTATTTTCTATTTTGAGTTGACCAAGGAAACAATCTCTAAAGTGCAATTTAGTTATCCTTCATTCTATCTTTTGAAATTAAACAATACACGTTGCTATCCAATTTGTTATTTTCAAAGTATCCTTGATTTGGGAGCAATATTCAAAAAAGGCCAATTTTAGTTTCTATATTTGGGAGTACTCAAAGCCAGAGTATCAAGTTTTAGGGCTAAAAAAAAATTATAGCTACTGGTGTAAAGTTAAAGTTATTATTTTTTAAAATCATTATATATAATTAGAGTGACAATATAAGTTCTTGCCTAAACTGGGATTCTTTAAAAGTGAAAGGGTTATATTTCTTTCATTGAAATACTTTATTTCTATTGTGCTATCAACATATGTATTCATTTGTTAAAGTCAATTAATAAAAAAAATAAGTGCAACCACATTTCTGAAACAGTCCTATAAATAATAAACACACTTCTAAGTTCTCAACAGAATGATAAAAGCCATCCACAGGCCCTTGGCCTGCTGCATTTCCCTATGAAGCCAATAGCTCAGCAAACCTCTCAAAGGCCACAGAAGCTTGAAAGTCAGACACTGTATGTGTAGGGTTCATCTCCAGATTTAACTCATAAATGCCAGCCACTTAGATCTGTAGCTATCTCCATTGCTGTGAGATATGACATGTCTACATTTGATGGGAAAGTTAGTGATCATACCCAGATCTGCCAAATTAAAGGCAGAAATGAAGGTGAACGCAGATGTATAGAACAGACTCGTGGACTCTGTGGAAGAGGGTAAGGGTGGGATGATATGGGAGAATGGCATTGAAACATGTTAATTATCATATGTGATATCAATCGCCAGCCCAGGATTGATGCTTGGGGCTGGTGCACTGAGATGTCCCCGGGGGAGGGAATCGGGAGGGAGGAGGGAGGGGGGTTCTGGAGGGGGAGCATATGTAAACCCATGGCGGTTTCATGTCATTGTATGGCAAAACCAACACAATAAAGTAAAGAAAATTTTAAAAAAATAATAAAATATAATAAAATTCAAAAAAAAAAAAAGTGAAAGGGTGAGGAATATATGCTGAGCCAGAGTCAGAACATCTGACATCCAGACAACACAGGTAAATAAAAACTGCCCACAGTAAATCAAACATAAGGGTACCCTATACAGAAGCAATTGCTTCCTCTTTGTGTATTTATTCTTCTGTCCTAATGCTTATGGCATGTCATTTTAAATGGCATCTCAATCTGAAATCTATTTGTAACTCAGTAGCTTCTCTCCTTATTATATGTGTTTTTCCCCTCAGGTAAGCATATAATAGAATCATAAGAACCATTCACAAGCACTTTCAACTTTCTCTCTGTCTTTGATTAGAAAACAGATGTATTTTCTATCAGGCTAATCTTGTTTGTTTTCACTTACTGGAAAAGAAAAGACACTGAGAAATACTTGGTTGCTTATTTCTTTCATTTGCAAAGGGCTAGAAATAGAACTGGAGAAGGAAATGGCAACCCACTCCAGTGTTCTTACCTGGAGAATCCCAGGGACAGAGGAGCCTGGTAGGCTGCCATCTATGGGGTTGGACAGGGTTGGACACGACTGAAGCGACTTAGCAGGAGCAGCAGAAGAAACAGAACATTACTGGAATTTCTATAAGAAGATAAAAGCAAATATTCCTATTTCTACATATCTGAAATTTGGTAACCATTCTCCTAGAAGCAATTCTCAAGAATGTTTTTTTGCCTTTAAAAGTCAATAATATAAAAATTTAGTCTCAGCTTCACCAGAGAAATAACTCATTCAAAAATTTACATTGATCTCTCATCCAAATATATTCCAAATGATAAAATTGATTTCTCTTTCATCTGCAAATGTATCACTCAGTAAAAAGAAATTCCTTGACATGTTAATGGTGGCTTCATGCAGTCTGCTTGAATATGATTGTTAAAATAATAATTTGTTAACAATAAATCTATTTATTTACGTATTTCCTTTTGATGAGTACTCTACTATGTTTGCTGTAGTTTTAAGAAGGACATTTAAAAAGTTTTAAGAAGAAACAAAAGAACTAAACAGCCTCTTGATGAAAGTGATAGAGGAAAGTGAAAAACTATCACTTTAAATTTGAGGCTTAAAATTCAACATTCAAGAAATGAAGATCATGGCATCCAGTCCCATTACTTCATGGCAAGTAGATGGGGAAACAATAGAAACAGTGACAGACTTTATTTGTTTGGGCTCCAAAATCACTGCAGATGGGAATTGAAGCCATGAAATTAAAAGATGCTTGCTATTTGGAAGAAAAATTATGACCAACTAGACAGCATATTAAAAAGCAGAGACATTACTTTGCCAACATAGGTCCAGTTAGTCAAGCTATGGTTTTTCCAGCAGCCATGTATGGACGTTGAGAGTTGGACCATAAAGAAAGCTGAGCACTAAAGAACTGATGCATTTGAACTGTGGTATTGGAGAATACTCTTGAGAGTCCCTTGTAAGTGAATATGACAATATTCTAACCCCTCTCCAAATTTAAACAATGAAATATTTGGAAAAACTAGAGGCCAGTTAAACACATATATTTAATTTGTAGCTGTAAATAAATATACATAAAAGAATTATATGAAATAGGAATTTAAGTGAGAGTAATTATTTCCAAAAATGCCTATCTCATTTTGAATCAGCAGTTTGTTCATTAGAAGAGATATGAATATAATAAAAACTTCATAGAAATTTGCATAGAAACTCTTTATAGAAATGAGAACAAATAGATGTGTAGAAAGGAGGAAGAGACACAATGGACAATGAGAGAGAATTTGGACATGGTTCCCTCTGAAAAAAGGAAGAATTATCAGCTTTTACCCAAGGTGGGAAAAAAAAAATCTCAGGGAGATATAGATTTAACACAAACTGCTGTTTCTTGTACAGATGTTATGGAAAGGAAATCTGAAGAGTCTGAGTACTTTGTACATGCATGAGGAAATATAATCTCCATCTGGCATAGTCCCCAGAGACTATGCCAAATCTCCTTTGATTCAGAAAAACATTATTTAAAGGAACTACAAATCTAAACATTCCTTTCTCTCCCCCCATTAATTCATTGTGTCACTCAGAATCAGGGTGATACTTGCTACTACTGACTCCAATCTATCTGATCACCATACCCAAGTATCCTCCTTAAACCTTCTCTGCAATTTTTAAACAAATCTATTTTTCATATTATAGGTGAAAATTATTTACTCAAATATATATCTGACCATGGCACTTCCTATTTAAAATCATTTAGTGGATCCTGATCATCTATGATTTTGAACTCATTATGATGAACTGCTACATCTAAAAACCTGCTAGGTCAAAATCCCTGCCATTCTCCCTAATGTTCGGTGCTTTTTATATCCAATTTGTTAGTATTGGGTTTATTCTAAGCACTAAGCACACTCTAGAAATCCACTTACATGTCATTTGCTTTATTCATTCATTCACTGAATATTTCTTAGTTACATTCAGTGTATACAGAGAAATGGTGGGACAGGGTAAAGAAAAATGAATAAGGTAGTCACAATCTTTGTCCTTGAGAAACTAGGTAATCAACTAGGCCCTTTTCCCCACACTGGATTAATGCTTCTCTTCTGGGTTCCCACAGCATTTTAAGTATGTCTCTACCTTAATTCACATCAAAATATAGAGAAATACCCTATTTAATTTTGTATAATCCCAATAGACTATGAGTTCCTTGATGGTAGCATAAAGGTTATTTGTGTCTTCATTCCCAGCATATGACTTGGTTTTATAAAGTTAGTTGAATTTAGAAGTGCCTATATCATGTTTTGAAGGTATATTACTATATTATGTATGTGTATTGCATGTAATATATAATAATTTCAGCCTGCATTAAAAGTGTATATTATAAAACAACAGATCATAGTTAGGATTTCACATTAAAAACTAAAATTAAATATAAAATTTGAAAAATCTTAGAGAAGAATGAAAGCACAATTTATACCAGAGAAGAGAAAACTATACTAATGATCTATACACACATAGAGACAAAGTAAGATCAGAGAGAAATAACATTACACATAGATAACATTAAGGAACAGAGATAAAATAATTACAAACTACACTAAGAATCTAATTATCACATGGACCAACTTGAAGTATAGAATTAAAGTGTTATAGGATGGAAGAATGCTGATGAGAAAAAGTGTATCATCAGTCAGTGAGAGAAAAATAATAATAACTTAATATATAAAATTAAGACTAAGAAATGACTACGTGAAAATATGGAGACCTGAATTTGATTGAGGATACAGAAGACAAAGATATTGAAAATAAAAATGGATTTTTTCAGTTAAATTAAGTAAATTATGGACAAAAGATAATCAAAAAGATCTGTGATGAGGAAACAGAATGGCTGGTGACTACATACCATTTGGGTTCTGAAGGGATTGGAAAATTATTAAGAGTAAAGCTAGAGGGGAGCAGCATAAAGATCAGCATAAATAAGGAGTGGATTTTATGCAAGCACAAGTGTTAGAGCATCTTGTGGATCAAAGCTATTTAGGTAGTATGCAGAAGCAGGGATGTGTAGCGTCAAGATGTCAGATACAAGGAAAAAGCCCTGAAGCCAGTGAGAGACAGAAGACAGAAGGGATGCACACAGGAGGCAGTCAGTCCAAGGTCAAACAAAGATGCTGGGAAATGGCAGCTAAGTCAGGTGACTTGCAGAACTGAGACAGGTAATGGGGCTTCCAGGAGGATTCAATAGGGAGCATCTGGCTGCAGGGAGAATGAAAAACTGTATCTAATCTGCTCACCCCTGGTTGATGGTTGGCTTTCAAATTTTATAATTTTGCTACTGAGTATAAAGAAAAAGAAAGAGCCTCAATGGGAAAGGAACCATTTATTACTTTCAAGGCAGAATGCATCCGGTAAGTAAGAAAGGGATTAAAAGAGTAACCAATAATGTGGTTAGAAGAAACTCCGATAAAATAACCACAGGCCTTCCAAATGGCAAGGTAGAACGTCTACTTGTCTCAAATAATGATTATACAGGGTTGGAACTAGTTTGAAGATGTAGCTTTTCACTACCATCAGTAATTATGCAGAAGAAAGAACAGATAATAAATATTACTCAGAAAGTAATAGATCATCACCAACAGTAAAAAATTATGCAAAGTATTAAAAAACAAAATCTTTTGTCAACAATTTGAAAATCTATGAGGAAAATGCTAAGAAAAATACTGAATCTCAGCATGTAACCTCTAGTAGAAAGTTAGAGGGTATAGATAAAACTGTGAAAACAACAACTAGTAACATTTTAATGTGCAGATTAAATGATGCTGAATAGAAATAACAATGACAAGAAAACAGCCTTGAGCTCATGTGACAATATATACAATAAAACTTCAAGAAAAAGTGACAACTGTGATAATGAATGTACTTCCCAAGAAGAATGAAACATTTTCCAAGTGACTAGACTTCAAAAAATTAATTACTTCTTTATTATACTTACCTACTGTTCTTAAAATATCCATGGGAACAACTATAATCATTATGTATAGGCATTTAGAAAATATATGGTGTCATTTTTGTATGCAATTTGGGATCATTCTTCATTGAAAAACAATTTCTGACAATCAGCTTTTAGGCCTTTGTTCAGGGGAAGTCACATTATCACATTAAAACCCAAAGGTCGGACATCTGTGAAATATTGTGCTAAAAGCCAAGAAGCTGAGGCATAAAAATTCTCTGCTTCATCTCAATACAAATTGCAGATTAAACAGTGTTCTAGATTACATTGGTCATCCAATTTAAAATGTAATGTTTTATATTTAACATCTAAAATATCATACTTGGCATTGTATATGGTTTGAATTTTCAACTGCTCACCATACACTTGGTATTGTACTTTTCAAATGGGCTTTTTGACCTTCAGATGACAGGATTTTAGACCTAGAATGAATAAGCAAAAGTTTGCCAAATGCATTGGAGCCAGTGGTTACTTATTCACTAATTCATTTATTTTAAAATACAGCTTATTTTCTGAGCAAACAATAAGAAATGTAATTTTAACTAGTTTATTTCTAGCAGACGGTAACTTAATATCAAGGTAATCCAAGCCTATGCTCCAACCAGTAACACTGAAGAAGCTGAACGGTTCTATGTAGACTACAAGACCTTCTAGAACTAACACCCAAAAAGATCTCCTTTTCATTACAGGGGACTAGAATGCAAAAGTAGGAAGTCAGGAAACACCTGGAGTAACAGGCAAATTTGGCCTTGAGGTACAGAATGAATCAGGGTAGAGGCTAATAGAGTTTTGCCAAGAAAACGCACTGGTCATACCAAACACCCTCTTCCAATAACACAAGAGAAGACTCTACACATGAACATCACCAGATGGTCAACACTGAAACCAAATTGATTATATTCCTTGCAGCCAAAGATGGAGAAGCTCTATACAGTCAGCAGAAACAAGACCAGGAGCTGACTGTGGCTCAGATAATGAATTCCTTATTGCCAGATTCAGATTTAAATTGAAGAAAGTAGGGAAAACCATTAGACCATTCAGGTATGACCTAAATCAAATCCCTTATGATTATACAGTAGAAGTGAGAAATAGATTAAATAGATTAAAGGGACTACATCTGATAGACAAGGTACCTGATGAACTATGGATGGAGGTTTGTGACATTGTACAGGAGACAGGGATTAAGACCATCACCATGGAAAAGAAATGCAAAAAAAACAAAATGGCTGTCTGAGGAGGCCTTACAAATAGCTGTGAAAAAAAGAGAAGTGAAAAGCAAAGGAGAAAAGGAATGATAGCCCCATCTGAATGCAAAGTTCCAAAGAATAGCAAGGAGAGATAAGAAAGCCTTCCTCAGTGATCAATGCAAAGAAACAGAGGAAACCAACAGAATGAGAAAGACTAGATATCACTTCAAGAAAGTTAGAGAAACCAAGGGAACATTTCATGCAAAGATGGGCTAGATAAAGGACAGAAATGGTATGGACCTAACAGAAGCAGAAGATGTTAAAAAGAGATGGCAAGAATACACAGAAGAACTGTACAAAAAAGACCTTCATGACCCAGATAATCACGATGGTGTGATCACTCACCCAGAGCCAGATATCCTGGAACGTGATGTCAAGTGGGCCTTAGAAAGCATCACTAAGAACAAAGATAGTGGAGGTGATGGAATTCCAGTTGAGCTATTTCAAATCCTAAAAGATGATGCTGTGCAAGTGCTGCACTCAATATGCCAGCAAATATGGAAAACTCAACAGTGGCCATAGGCCTGGAAAAGGTCAATTTTCATTCCAATCCCAAAGAAAGGCAATGCCAAAGAATGCTCAGACTATGGCATAACTGCACTCATCTCACACTCTAGCAAAGTAAAGCTCAAAATTCACCAACACAGGTATCGACAGTACATGAACCATGAACTTCCAGATGTTCAAGCTGGATTTCGAAAAGGCAGAGGAGCCAGAGATCAAATTGCCAACATCTGCTGGATCATGGAAAAAGCAAGACAGTTCCAGAAATACATCTACTTCTGTTTTATTGACTATGCCAAGGCCTTTGTGTGGATCACAAAAAACTGTGGAAAATTCTTAACTGTGGAAATACTAAACCACCTGACCTGCCTCTTGAGAAATCTGTATGCAGGTCAGGAAGCAACAGTTAGAAATGGACATGGAACAATAGACAGGTTCCAAATAGGGAAAGGAGTATGTCAAGGCTGTATATTGTCACCCTGCTTATTTATATGCAGAATATATCATGAGAAATGCTGGACTGGATAAAGCACAAGCTGGAATCAAGATTGCCGAGAAAAATATCAATAACCTAGATATGCAGATGACACCATCCTTATGGCAGAAAACAAAGAACTAAAGAGCCTCTTGATGAAAGTGAAAGAGGAGAGTGAAAAAGTTGGCTTAAAGATCAACATTCAGAAAATGAAGATCATGGCATCTGATCCCATCACTTCAAGGCAAATAGATGAGGTAACAACAGAAACAGTGACTGACTATTTTTTGGGACCCCACAATCACTGCAGATGGTGACTGCAGCCATGAAATTAAAAGACGCTTGCTCCTTGGAAGAAAAGTTATGACCAACCTAGACAGCATATTAAAAAGCAGAGACATTGCTTTGCCAACAAAGGTCTGTCTTTGATTTTTCCAGTAGTCATGTATGGGTGTGAGCATTGGACTATAAAGAAAGCTGAGCACTGAAGAATTGATGCTTTTGAACTGTGGTGTTGGAGAAGATGCTTGATAATCCCTTGGACAGCAAGGAATTCCTAACAGTCCATCCTAAAGGAAATCAGTCCTGAATATTCACTAGAATATTCACTAACAGTTTCTTCCACCCCTGTCACAGGAAAGATATTAAGGCATTTTGTATGAAAGTGGGAGAAATGAAGAGAGCAGCTGCTCAAAAAACGCTTCCTCCTTCTCATGGCACTCAAACAATATTTCTACAAGTGTTACATTTCAAAGGAATTTATTTCTAAAGGAAATTTACTAAAATGTTTATGTGTTTCCAATAAGCCTCATCTTCATAAGCCTCCATAAGCCTCAACTGAAGCTAAATGTAGTTTGTTGGAATTATAAGCACAGCAGTACTTTATATATTACTGAGACTGAGTTTGAGATTTGAAACTCCAGTGTGGCAAACCTAGGGGAAATGATGTAAGGCAATCATAGATGGGACAAGTATCTCTTATTTATTGCATATAAACAGCTTTGCATACAGACCCTCAAATCTAGTGACTGAAAATGAATTTGGATAATTTCAGACTCTAGACTCACAATGATTATGTTGAACATTCCTAGAATAGAAAAATGTTAAATAGTAAAGCGTTATAGTCATGAACAAGCAGTTTGTGACACAAACCTAGAAGTTGGAAGGATCTGTGCTTTTCCCTCTACCTAAAAATTACTGCCTCTTAGTCTAGGTATTCTTATGAGATGCCTTGTCTATGTAACAAATATTTACTCATCTTACAAGAATCAGTTTTAGCATCACCCATATTTTGACACTAAAATATTTCTTGCAATTATCTGAACAAAGGACTGGTGATGGTTAATTATGTGTTAAGCTGGAAAATGTTTTGGGATGAGAAACATTTAAATCAGCGATATTTGAGTAATCAGATGACCCGCCATAATTTGGGTGGGCCTTATCTAATCAGCAGAATGACTGAATAGAACAAAAAGACTGGTCTGCTAGATTGTTTGTGAATTGATCCTGAACTTGACTATCCTGGGTCTTCACCTGCTGGCCTTCAGTCTAGAACTGCACCATCGACTCTCCTGAATCTGGAGCTTCTCAGAGCACCCTGAAGATTTTGTACTTCCTTCCTGCCATAATTTTGTACCATGGAGACACACTAACAACAACAAAAAAATACTAATCATGCTATTTGTAAACATGGGGGAGGTAAATGGGATGGACTGGTGCATCATCTCTCCTTCACTCTTATATTATTATCAGTAACATTAGTATAGTACTGTATTGGAACTAACACTTTTATTATAATAAGGCAATTTTTATATTATTTATTTTTTAATATTTTTTTCATATTTCTGTAACATTTTCAAATGACTGTTTATGTTAATTTAAATTTGCAATTAAATAAAACTTGTAAAATGCTACCTCTGACATTTATTCCTATAGAAATTACTTTCCATATATGACAGGATATGATAGGCTATATATACACATATACACATACACACACTAATTGAATACATTTATAACCCACAAAATAGGGGCCAGCTATTCAATATGGATCTATTAACATTCTTATTATGAACCTGACACATTACAAGGTCCTACTAGTTAAGATTATGTTTGGTTGTGAGTAGCAAATATTTGAAAAGAAGTGTTTTAGCCAAAACAGACATTTATTCTTTTATAATAAACAAAAAGGAACAAAGAATTTGATAGTTTAGAGTGAGTATTGTCTGGTGACTCAAACAGTAAAGAACCTGTCCACAATGCAAGAGACATGAGTTTGATCCCTGGGTTGGGAAGTTCCTCTGGAGAAGGAAATGGCAACCCACTCCAGCATCTTTGACAGAATTTCATAGACAGAGGAGCCTGGCAGGCTCCAGTCTATGGAGTTGCAAAGAGCCTGACATGACTGACACTTTCACTTTGTCAGGGTAGCAGACTTATTGTTCCTTGGAAAAGTCTCCATATAATCAAAGATGTCTATTAGAGCTCTAGCCATCACACCAACATTCTAAGCAATAGGTAAAAGGGATGGCTCCTCTTCCCTTTTAAGGAAACTTTATGGAACTCTAAAAAATTTCTATTTACATCTCAACAGCCAACCACAGTAAGAGACGCTATAAAATATATCCTTTTATTGCGGTGGCAGTGTCTCTAGTATTTGTTAAGTTAAAAGCAGAGATAAGATACCTAGAAGAATCGAGTAGTTTCTGCCACACCATTGAGAGAATTCAAAGTAAATTCCATACTAATATAGAGCAGTTCAAATCTGGTCAAGAACTCAAAACTATAATGTATGAATCTACTTTAAAAGTTAAAGCATAAATCTTATAATATGGACCATGAAGGATGGATGACTTCAAGAAATAAAGAGCAAGCAGACTGATATGAAATAGGAACTAGAGAATTTAGGCCCTGAATAAATATTTGTTGAATAATTGAATTAGCAATCGAAGAGATAATTCTTAATATCCTGTTGAAAGTAAGTACAATTCAATGTGATATAAATCTGTGAAAAAACAGAGATTGGTAATTCATCTTGATACACTGAATCACCTTTAGTATGAGAATCCTGGCTCTCAGAATTGTGAGACACCTCAAAAGAATATCTAGTATAACTCTTTACCTTTAGTCTAATAAAGAATTACAATTCTCATTTTAGAGGTAAGACCCAAAGATATTAAATGACTCAGATATGGGAATACAGTTAATAAATCATCACTTGAGATCAAGAATACTTGCTCGTTTTTTCCATTTTATTGCTTATTCAGTGAGCTATATTTTCCACTTTAGTTTTTTATTCTGATGTGTTAATCCTATTTGGGAATTTTGAGGAACAATCATGTATTAAAAAGACACTTAGGAAAGTAGTATTAATCATCAGTTTTGAAGTGCATGTTCTATTCTTTCTAAAAGAGAATAACGGTGAGTAATTAATGAGTAAGAAATTTCCTAATGAACAAGATCCTTCCTTTTCCCATATACAACATTATTTCTATTTGACAAAGCTTATAGCACCTCCAGAGACAAGTCCAGCAACTCAACAAGTGGGAAAATAAATACACTTCATTAATCTTTATTATGTATCTGTGAGGGGGGTTACTATTGGTATAAATTGCTTGTAGGGTGAAAACCAGAAAAAAAAAAACATAAAGGTGAAATAAGGACTAAAAGGCTTTTTTTCTCTTTGTCTCTGTTCTTCCTCTCAGGACGAGTAGGAGACAATGGAATGGAGGGCAAAAGAAAAGAAACAAAATAACATACACAGTGTTCCTATTTTTGGAAATGTTCTAAGTTTACTTATGAAATCTTCAGCATAGTTAACTCATTATCCATTTTCTTTTGTGTTGATGGCTTTATTTTTTACAGATGTTGGATAATTACAGTGTTAGTTGAAGGACAAATCATCAGATTTCCCTGAGCTTTTCATTGATATAATGGGAATAATTTATTTTGAGCACAAATAAGCAGAATTTTTTTAGCACAAAGGTGAAAATAAGAAGCACTATAAATTTTACTTGACATTGTTTTTCTGGTAGACATACTTTTCGGCAGACAATTCTGTATTGTCCTGTTCAAGTTCTATAACAACTCCACTAAAGTTTCAGGATGTGTTTCTCATTGCACTCACTAGGTACCCTTGTGAAATTTTAAAGAGGAAACACTATCAGAAGATAAATGAAAAGTAATAACATGATGAGTTAAGAGTCTAAAGTTCTTTAAAGGTCATAGAGCCTGTTTCCTTCCTTTCATACTTGAAGGCATTTCAGTCTGTGGAGGTGCAGTTCATTCAAAATCCTGAAGCCATGTTAAGGTGGATCCAAGCCTAGATACTAGCCTCTTCATTAAGCATCCAGTTCTCCTTCTTGTTAAAGAAAAGATATATATAATTTTAAAAATCACGAAGGTTATAAAAAATATCAGTAGAGGTACTACACTCCTGCTTTTCATTCCTTACTGCAAAGTGTTATTTGTCCCAAAACAAAAGACCTTCTTCTCCTCTGTTATTTGAATTCTAACACATATTATCTGGTTGTTTTTTTTTTTTTCTTTACTCTGCTTTTATTTTCATTGTGTTTCCATTAACCTCAGAACCTACATTATGACAGGTTGGAATGTAACCCACTCTCAAAAAAAAAAAAAAAAAAAAGAGAGATACAAGAAAGGTATGGCAGGGATATAACTTCATTAGTGGAAAATAAAGAATTACATACTGAAGTTCTTCTTGAAAATTGTTCAAATGAGAGAAATGCACACAAACACTCTTTGTCCCATTTCTTCATTAATTTAGGGATAATTACATTCATTTTTGTACATCCACATTTATTTTCATGAGAAACATAGTAAAGTTTCATATGTATTAAATGTACCATTACATATTTTTTAAAATTTAAATTAAAATATGTTCTGATAACTGTTTTCTATTTAAATAAATCCTTTACATGTAAAAACATACCTCCAATTGTCCTTCCTTCTTCATTATTGAGGAATTGAATGTGTATGTATTTACTAAAAAGAAGTACTGATTAAGTAGAGGAAAGTTTTAAATTCAAGTTAAATCCACAGTCTTAAAACACAAACTATTCTTTGTCTATATTACTGTTCACTTTTAATGTCCTTCCATGATCTATTTCTCTAGACAAGGCAGTAAGATAAAAGCATTCCAATTATCTATAATAGAAAATGCAATTTCATTCCCAAAGAACAAATAAAGCATGATACTTACAAGGCTGTAGGAAGAATAAAACTGACTTTATCAATTATTAAATAGTTAAAGAAATGTGGCCTTCAGAGCCATGGGTAGATAACTGTAGATGGTTAAAAGCTATGGAAACACATTCCTTTTCAAACTGATAAAGTAATGTGTTTCAACATGGGCTGCCATAACAAAGTACCACAGACTTAGGTGGCTTAAATAAGAGAAATTTATTCTCATAGTTTTAGAACCTGGAAATCTAAGATTAAGGTACCAGCAAGACCATTCTTTTGTGAGGCCACTTTTCTGGGCTTGCAGAAAGTCACCTTCCTGCTGTATCCTCACATGTCCTTTTCTCTGTACATGACACTCAGAGAAAAGAGTAAGGACAACAGTCCTATTGGATCAGGGCCTAACTTTATAATCTCATTTAACCTTAAGCCATATTTCCAAATAGTCACATTGGTGGGTTAGGTCTTAACATATTAAATCTGGAGGAGACACAATGGAGTCCATAACAGAATAGACTTAAAAAACCATTATAAAGTATAATAATGGATCCCACAAATCAGTAGCAGTGATTACAATTTGCATTTGGAGCCAGTAACCTTCGACTATCCATATGCCATGTTATTGGTATTGGCCACCCTCCCACCAATTTTAATAGTTATATTTTTGTTCAGAATTGCCATGACATCCTAGGTATATGAAGAGTATAATGTGAAGCAATCTGAACTGTTCTTATTGTATAACTGACATACAGATAATAACATTGGTATCTAAAATTAAGGATTAAGGGACATCCCTGGGGGTCCAATGGTTAAGAATCCACCTGCTAATGAAAGAGATGTGAGATTGATCCCTGGTCACAGAATATCACATATGCTACAAGTGGACCCATGTACCCATCCTAGATCCCACACTCTGCAACAAGAGAAGCCACTGCAATGAGAAGCCTGTGTACCACAGCTAGACAAAGACTGGGCACAGCAGTAAAGATTAAGTAAGTGAAGCCATAAATTAATAAATACATAAATATGAAAAAATTAAGAACTCACTATATGCCAGGCATTCCAGTAATCTATTTTTATTTATTATCTTATTTAATCTTCCTAACAAGTCTATGAATTCTATGAAGTAGAATTATTTTCAGTAATTTACATAAGAAAACTTAATGCTTAGAGAAATCAAGTCCTTTGTCAAAAGTAGTACCTCTGCCTCCCTAAGGCCTAACTCTGCCTGTTACAGTTTGCCTAGACCCTAACACTTTGCTAAAGCCTTCAACCCCTATTTAACTGAGGAAGACCCAAAACGTAAAGGTCAGTTTCTATAAGATTAGCTACTTATAGAAACTAAGTAGCTACAGCCATCATAAATTAAATCTAAGTTTTACAGTTTAAATTATCTTGCCCAGATTCAACCATTAAAAATCAAATACACATGGTGTGATGTGCAAGCATTAATAGTGCCCCCCCAACTTACTAAAATTCAACATCCAAGCCACAGATCCTGGACAAAAGGACTCCTCAATTCTATATGTGTTCTTCCCCAAATGTGGATTTTTTATCCTTTAAAACTATGAAAGTCATTCAGTCATATCTGAATCTTTGCACCCCCATGGACTATACAGTCCATGGAATTCTCCAGCCCAGAATACTGGAGTGGGTAGCTATTTCCTTTTCCAGGGGATCTTCCCAACCCAGGGATCGAACCCATGTCTCCCACATTGCAGGTGGATTCTTTACCAGCTGAACCACCAGGACATCTCCCCTATTTTGTAGGGGCAGGGACTTGGAATCATAAACCAAGTGGCATGGAGGTTTTCCACAAGCAAGTTCATTCTTATTGTGAAGTGAGAGGGAGGGGCAGGGCCAAATCGTCTCTGTTCTTCCCTCCAAATTCACCAATCAGATATTACTCCTTTCTCCTCTAGAATGAAATACGTGAGAAACATAAAGAAAAACAGTAGTGTTCACAGCAAAGGGAGCATTAGGGTATTTACTCTTCAAAATTCTGCCTCAGTAGTAAATATAATTTACAGAGACTTATTTATATAAATGCCAAAATTTTATTTAACCAGAATTGTGAAAAAATTACATTAGAGAAATGGGAAAGGGATATGTCCTGTGTGTGTATTTGTGTGTTTTCAGATCAAGTCATACAAGAGAGTTGCATCCTCATCTGCAGTAAATGGATATAGGATGATGTAGAAGAGAAAACTTAACTTTAAGCATATTTTATATATCTGAAGGGCTTCCTTGGTGGCTCAAGATAGTAAAGAATCTGCCTGCAATGCAGGGGAGCTGCGTTCAACCCCTGGGTCTCAAAGATCCCCTGGAGAATGGCTATCCACTCCAGTATTCTTGCCTAGAGAATTCTATGGACAGAGAAGCCTTGCAAGCTACAGCCCATGGGGTCACAAACAGTCAGACATGACTAAGCAACTAACACTTTCACTTTCATACCCTGAAACCCATTGTCTTGAGAAATGAACAAACATGCCAAGATATCAATACCTTTAGAAAACCAAATACTTTCACATCATTTAGAAACAAGTTTGATATTCTAGCCCCGAACTGGAACTACTTCATTCATATTCAACAGATATTTATTAAGCACCAATCATGTGCCAGGCAGTTTGCTGGATATTGAGAAAACAATGTCATTCAAGATGCTCAATATCCATCAGCAAAATGATGGTACAGGAAGACCCAGAACCTAGTGCACCACAGAAACATTAACTTAACAACATATAGCCCCAAAAACTTCCATGAAAAATTCAGAAATCAGTTAGGAAGATGTAGCACTAAGACAAGTTGAAATCCAAGAAGAGTCATGATGAAACAGATAAGAAAAGCTATTTAATTCCAGCTGTGCTACCCAAAGCTAGCACAGTTTGTAAATGGGAAAAAAAGCCCAGCTGTGGCTTCTCCCTTGGGAAGGAAAGAGAATGGTAGAATGTGTATTTAAAGTTCCAGATTTTAGAAGGACTGCTTTCTGTTTAACCTGACTCAAAGCACTGACAGGTAACTGGCATACCATGGGTGCCAGAGGCTGCAGAGATTAAAAGAGAATTCAGCAGACTGTGGCAGAGTTGTAAAACTGCAAACAGAAATAGCCTCAGTTCACCATGGTCAGGAGTAAACACCCAGTTTGTGTCTTCTCCCTAGTGAGAGAAAGAAAAGAGCAGAGGATGGGTCCAGCGTTCTCGCTTTTGCAGCTAAGTACAGTGAGACTGGTTTCTGTTTCATCTGATGTGAAGTGCTGACAGAACAGTTACACCTTGACACCTGGGGAATTTAGAGAGCCTGGTGCCTTCAAGCAGAGCCAGAGAAAAACAGTAAAATTTTCAAACTGGAAAATGATATACACAAGCCTGGAGAAGGTACATCCTTAGAAAACACTGGAGAGACCCAAAAATCTGTAGCTGGATTGATTGGTGAAAGTCTTTCCCTGTATGAAGCCAGTAGATAAGATTGGAAGAGGTGTCTTTTTTTGTTCAAATGTGTGGATTCAACACAGTGTTATAAGACACATTAAAAAACAGGGAAATATCACCCAATCGGAGGAATAAAAAACATCTCCAGAAACTGACCTTAAGAAAAGTAGCACAGTATTAACTGTATTCACCATTGTTGTAAAGCACATCTCTAGAACTTATTTACCTTCCTTAAATAAATCTTTATACCATTGATCATCTCCCAGTTTCCCCCTCTTCCCACTCCCTGGCAAACAACATTCTGCTTTTTGCTTCTAAGAGATTGATTACTTCATTGGTTTCATATAAGATATCTAAAGTTAGATTTTATATTATATGCTTTTTACCACAATAAAATAGGGATGTAAACAAAGGTGATCAGAATCTATTCAGGCTTTGAACAATTAAATAAGACTATACATTACTGTCCAAAACAATGTGATAAGAGCTATTATAGGAGAGTATAGGATGATAAGGGAGAAGAGAAGAAAGGCACTTAGCTAATGTCTAAGGCTGACAGGATCACCAAGAAAGGACTTCCAGAAGAACTGGTATCAAAGCTAAAGATGAGAAACTAGTGACACTTTCTACACAAACATGAAATTTAGAAGATGATCTAGTATTTATTTCAGTCAAAAGGAAGAGCATGTAAGAAAGGTTAAGAGCAACAGAAAGCATGTTTTCATTCGTGGTGGAGAGGTAAGGGGTGGGGGGAATGGTGAAGTGATAAGGAGATAATAAAGAGAAAAAGCAATAAGAAGTTATAAACAGGGACCATATCATATAGGGACTAGTAAAATATTTAAAGAATATGGTCTCCCAAATGTTCATCCAATAGACTGTACTTTTCATATTTGTTTTATTCACACTTTGAACAATATTCTTCACATTATATACAGTGTGTTGAATGTGTTAAATATTCATTCAGTATGCACCAAAAGACTTAACAATGTAAATATATGCTTGGATTTGCATTTTAGGAAGTTCTACTTACATTTCAGAACAGTTATTGTAAAAGGCTACTGTAATATTAATTATAAACAGTCTCTGTACTTCCATCTGAAAAGAACAATCATAATTCCAAATATATTTTGAAACATATTATATACCCATTAAGGCTAATTTATTGATATATAACTAGAGCTAAATACCTGCATGTGTGTGTATAAATTTGTTTATGATGCAAGAATAATAATATTTTAATGATTCATTTATATATTTCTCCTTGGTTGACAGTTTTATTCTCACTTCCAAAATTTGTATAAGGCCATTAGTGAGTTGGGGCCAAGAGAGTAAACATATGCACCTTCAGCACATTCCTAGTTACTTCTTCCATTAAAAGTTTAGGTGCTAATTGTATATCAACAAGGCACAGTTATCAGTTAAATCAAATATCCACTAGATTGGGAACAAAAGTTCCAACAAAGGCACAGACTGCGTTAACAGTTGGATGGGCATTATCCATGATATGCTTGTCCTTCATAGTCAAAGATAATAGCCAGCGGATGGTTTTCTCTCAATATGTGAACGTAGTTGGAAAACCACAAGTATGTGACCAGCTGCTCACAGGTGAAAGCATTACTGAGCCATTCATTTTTGGCAGCTCAATTCCTTTGACTCATGCCCTACAAATGCCATTGATTGGGAAAATATACAGAATCACCTATTGTTTTACATCAATTCAGTCAACTCGCTGCTGTTCCCTACTATTGCACAGCTGTATCAAATGGTTTGCCTGCTGCCTCAGGGGAAACAACTATAAGCTCTATAGCAGACAACTTTTAGGTAGAGCATCAATTATGATTTTCAGAAAAAAAAATGAGAGTCCCAGCATACATAACTGAAAGGGAATGACAAATTTTAAGCAAAACCTTTAATTTCATAAATAAGAAAATATAATTTTATAGAATTTAAATTGATAGTCAATAATACATTTTCTAGTTACACAGTTGAGGTTAGTGTTTTTTCTAATATACAATGTTGTTATTAAAGTAGTCCATCAACAATAGCATTCTTGCTTTCCTTTTCTTTTTTCTTCCATTATTTTTTCTTTCTTTTCATTCTCCTTCCCTTTCTTCTTTATCCCTCCCTCCTTTCTCCCTTCATTTTATTTAGGGAACCACTCACTTGGGCTTCCCAGGCAGCACTAGTGGTAAAGAACTTGCCTGCCAATGCAGGAGACACAAGAGATGCTGGATCTTCCTGGGTTGGGAAGATCCTCTAGAGAAGGGCATGGCAACCCATTCCAGTATTCTTGCCTGGAGAATCCCATGGACTGAGGAGGCTAGTGGGCTACAGTCCATAGGATCACAGAGAGTCAGACACAACAAGCAGCTTAGCACTCACTTGCTAATTCACTTACTCACTTTTTTTTTTTTTTGCCAAGCAACTAGTGTTTTTCAAGATCAATGCTAATTGCTAAGCATATAAAACTATTAGTTATAACCACAGCTAAAAATATTAGCTAAGACTTAAGGAATATGAGAAAGTATAGACTCACTTTTCCCTGTTTCTTCTAAGTGTAATTATATACCCTGGAAAGTACTTTATAGACAACAGAAAGATAAATCTGAAAGCTGGAAAGAAGAATGTGCACCAGCTAGAGGGTACAGGAGTTGAGAAATAACAACATGGTGAGTTACCTCTTTTTTTGTTGTTGTTTCCTTTCCATACACCTTGGACTGCCAATGGAGAGGCCTGCCACAAGAAATGATCAGGCGTAAAGGGAAAAAAGAAATAAATAAAGATAAAAAGAAAAAAGGGAAGAAGAAAGACAATCTGTTTTTCTCACCAAAGAACTGGGAAAGTAGAAACTCAACAGAGACCTAGTAGGGAACCTCTAGCAGTTTTCCACAAATAGAGCCTCTGTTGATTACCCAACTTACCAACAGCAGTGGCAACAGCAAAGTCTCAGCCATCTCAGCCTCTGTTCCACACCTTATGCCAGGTGAGTGATGTGATCTCCCAGCAGCGAAGAAACAATCTTCTAACTTTCTTATTCCCCTGTCCAGAAGCAAGGCCCAGAGAGTGGTCCCACCAGCTCATTTCTACTGCAATAGTAAAGCTCTGTGACTCCCTGGCTTCCACCCAGTGGTATAAGGGAAATAGGGCCAGTGGTTTTTTGCCTCACATAGAATATTGCTCAGTACCCCACAGATGGCACCAATAGGGCTTACACAAAAGTCTTACCAGCACCAGAAATCAAACAAGACAAAATATCACTGCAAGGGCTCACAAACTAAACATTCAAGGGAATTAAAAGTCAGAGAAGTAGACTATAACTTATATACTATATAATTTAAATAGAACAACTGCCTGCTAAAATAGAATACTTGGATAGGAATAAGAATCCATTAATAAAATACATGTTCAGGATGCAATAAAAAGAAATTCATTATACCAAGAATTCGGAAAATCAAAATTTAATGAGAAAAGACAACCAATATGGGGATTAATCTGATATTGAAATTATCTGACAAGCATTTTAAAAGCAAATGCCTTAAAAATCCTTTAGAAATAAACTATAAATTGTCTCAAAACATATGAAAACAGAAAGTTTCAGCACAGAAATAGAAATTATATAAAATAATTGAAAAGACATTACAGAAATGAAAACTACAATTAAAAAAATTTAACTGAAATTAAAAACAAAACTCAGTTGTACTCAACAGAGTGTAAATGGAAATGATAAAATCAACTAAAGATAAAGACAGATCAACAGAACTTTCTGTAGAAAAATTTAAAAAGAGCAAAAATTCATTTTATCACAATACAGAGGAGAAAGAGTGTGGTACTGGGAAAGTATTTGAAGAAACAATGGCTGAAAACTTGCCAAATTTGGCAAAAGACACAAATCTACATATTTAAACATGCAAAAACCTCAAATAACCCCAAAGAAATCCACACCAAGACATAACAAAATTAAAATTTTAAGTATGAAATAAAAATAAAATAGTTTTAAAAATAGCCAGAGGAAAATAATACATTACCTATAAAAAATAACAGTTCATATTATAGTGGATTTCCTATCTGAAACCATGCAGACCAGAAGGAAGCACAACTGTGTGCTTTTTTTTTTTTTTTAAGGTGCTGAAAGAAAAGAGCTGTCAATTCTAAAAGGAACCAGAAATTCTATATCCATTGGTGAAACTATCCATCAGGAATAAAGAAGACATAAACATATTCTCAGTCAAAAGAATGCTAAAATAATTTGTGGTAGCAAATCTACACTTAAATAATTACTAAAGAAATCTCTCTAAACCTTCTAAAAAAGGTGATAACAGAAGACAGTGATCTTTAGAAAGAAAAGAAAAATAATAGACAATAGTAAATATAATAGACTATTCTTCATCACATGAACTTCTTTTAGCAAACAGTTTGATTACAATACAACTTATAAGTGTGAAAGTGTTAGTCACTCAGTTGTGTCCAACTCTTTGTGACCCGGTGGGCTATAGCCCGCCAGGCTCCTCTGTCCATGGAATTCTGCAGGTAAGAATACTGGCGTGGGTAGCCATTCCCTTCTCCAGGGGATCTTCACATCCCAGAGATCAAACCCGGATTTCCTTCGTCACAGACAGATTCTTTCCCATCTGAGCCACCAGGGAAGCCCAATAACTATCTGACATGATAAATGTATATAGCCGTTGCTGCTGCTAAGTCGCTTCAGTCCTGTCCGACTCTGTGCGACCCCACAGACAGCAGCCCACCAGGCTCCGCCATCCCTGGGATTCTCCAGGCAAGAACACTGGAGTGGGGTGCCATTTCCTTCTCCAATACATGAAAGTGAAAAGTGAAAGTGAAGTCACTCAGTCGTGTCGGACTCTTCGCGACCCCATGGACTGCAGCCTACCAGGCTCCTCCGTCCATGGGGTTTTCCAGGCAACAGTACCGGAGCAGGTTGCCATTGCCTTCTCTGAATGTATATAGACAAGTATACTATTAAGATACAGAGGGTAAAAGGACCTAAAGAGAAGCAAAAGTTCCATACTTTTTACTCATAAAAATTTTGTCAAGCTGTTGTATTATTTTATTTATATATCCCAATGTATCTTGTAAGATTAATCATCATAATTCTATTAATGATTTGTATACAGATTATGGTTGAGACATGAGTTGGATCTATTCTGTTAATCTCTGTCTTTTAATTTGTGTATTCAGATATTTTAACATATAAAGTAATTATATGTATGTAGGGGTTTAATTTTGTCATTATTGTTTCTGTTTGTTCTGTGTCCTTTGATGTAACTTCATTTGATAGAAAATGTTAATACAGGGAATCAATATCTTTGTACATGTTAATTAAAATATTTATATTTGGCTATTTAAGACTGTCAAAATAACTGACAAAAATACTAGTAAATCATTACTTTTAAAATGGCATTGCACATCGTGACACCAAAATAATGAAAGCCTATATTACAGTCATACAATTTTTAAAAATTTTTACTTGCTTGGAAACTAAAGCAACTGTGTAAATTACTGGTTTTGAATCTAGTGTATCTATGTGATATAAAGGGACATGCTTACCAGGATTGAGTCGAGTGTTACTTTTTAATGCATTTCATTTAATGGAAATATAAATTTACCTAAGAATTTATGAGTTTTCCACTCAGAGTCAACAAAAGAGTCTGAAAGTGCAGTACCTGGGTACAATCTCAAAAACAACAGAATGATCTTTGTTCATTTCCAAGGCAAACCATTCAATATCACCATAATCCAAGTCTATGCCCCAACCACTAATGTCAAAGAGGTTGAACAGTTCTATGAAGACCTACAAGACTTTCTAGAACTAACACCAAAAACAGACATCCATTTCATCATAGGGGACTGGAATGCAAAGCAAAACCTGGAGTAACAGGCAAGTTTGACTTGGGGTACAAAATGAAGCTGGGCAAAGGCTAACAGAATGTTGCCAAGAGAACACACTGATCATAGCAAACACTCTCTTCCAACAACACAAGAGACAACTCTACACATGGACATCACAAGATGGTCAACACCAAAATCAGACTGATTATATTCTTTGCAGCCAAAGATGGAGAAGCTCTATACAGTTAGCAAAAATAAGACTAGCAGTTGACTGCAGCTTATGTCATGAACTCCTTAGTGCTAAATTCAGACTTATATTGAAGAAAGTAGCAAAAATCATTCGACCATTCAGGTATGATCTAAATCAAATCCCTTGAAGCTAGACAGTGGAAGTGACAAATAAATTCAAGGGATTCCATCTCATAGACAGAATGCCTGAAGAACTATGGACAGAGGTTTGCAACATTGTACAGGGGGCTGAAACCATCCCCAAGAAAAAGAGATACAAAAAGGCAAAATGATTGTCTGAGGAGGACTTCAAATAGCTGAGAAAAGAAGAGAAACAAAAGAAGAGATACCAAGGGAATATTTCATACAAAGTTGAGCTCAATAAAAGACAGAAACTGTATGGAAATAACAGAAGCAGAAGATATTAAGAGTTGGCAAGAAAACCCAGAAGAACTATACGAAAAAGATTTTTATGACTCAGGTAACCACAATAGGTGTGATCACTCACCTAGAGCCAGACACCCTGGAATGTGAAGTTAAGTGGGCCTCATAATCATATTTAAACAGAATAAACAATTTCAAAGAGATGAAGAATTTCTGTAGCAATATTGTAGAATAGATGTATAAGGATGAAATGGCAAGGAGTGGGGAATGGAATCCCTAGATTATGTCTTTGTTCATTTTGCTTTTCCAAACCACCCACTTTGACTTCCTTCGTGGCTCAGACCTTAAAGAATCTGCCTGCAATACAGGAGGATCTGAGTTGGATTCCTGGACTGGGAAGATTCCCCAGGGGAGGGAATGGCTACCCACTCCAGAATTCCATGGACAGAGTAACCTGGCAGGGAGGGACTACAATTCACAAAAAGAGTCGGGCATGACTGAGCCACTAACATTTTCACTTCCACTGTGTGCACCTATGAAATACTAGCTATCCCTGAATGAATCTCCTTGGCCGTGGGGTGATAACAAAACAAAATATATTTAGCACTTAGTTTAATCTATGAAGAGAAACAAGATAACACCTCTTGAACTGAAAGGGAAAGATTTATAGAGATAAGATGAAATTATCTTCCTTCAAAATTAGAGGAAAGCAATGGGAATTATCAAAACATGATTATAAGTGCAACAGATACATAAAAATGAGTTCGAGAATTAAAAATAATCCCTTTAGCTTTCAGGCTTTCATCATGTTCACATGTTTCATCATGTTTCATCATGTTTTGGTTCATTACTGTCAGAAAACAAAGAGTAAGAAGCTGGAGGTTTAGACAGTGATTAGAAAAGATTCAATAGGCTTTCATGGGCATTTATTCCTAGGGAGATATCCTTTCCCACGAGGGCGTTGCAATTTATTTCTGATAATCCATATCCAAATTGCATGGTTGCTGAGCATTGTTAGAGGAATGAGGTTGAAATAGGGAATTGAACAGGGTGTAAGAAAGAATCTATCCATCTGGAACCTGCAAACCAAGGCAAGAATTACCTTATGATCTGAAATTCATATGCCCAACATGGAGATTCTTCCTAAAAGAAGCAGTATCTGAAAATTCCAGCAAAGCACAGTTGTAGCTAACACTAAACTGTCACTGACTCAGAATTATAGTTCATGGAAAAGAAGTAATCATTTTATGAGTTCGATGTTAAGTCTTTGGAAGGGTATTTCTGAATTATTTTAGTGAAATCTCAAAATTGAGTTTTACATTTAAAGACCAAGTTGATGTTGAAAAATGAACAACAGGAAATAGTGAAAGGTAAAAATTGTAAATTATGTTAAACACTCATGCAATTGGAGGAGATAGTTTATTGGAAAATAAGCATTTACTGAGTAGTTATATGACAGACTATTCCTAAATAATTTCTGCAGCTATTCATGATTTGGCTTTATTTAAATATGACTCCTAAGATTTTAATTATGTCCACTATGTATTGGATATAGATTAAGATGATTCCCCAAAATTCTTTTACTCATTTTTTTTCATACAAACACAAATAACCCTGCTCATAATTATCCCTATTTAATAAACAAGATGATAGAATTTAATATTTCATTTAAATTAGCCAAGGTCACAAATGTAGTTGGTAGTTGGACTGAAATTGAACTTGAATCTCTTATTACAAAGACCATATTCTTTGCCTTTTGCCATAAATTGTGCTATAAGAAACCTGATTTTCAGCATCTTCAGGGGATAACTAATTTTCTCTAATGAAATATGACTCTCAACTAAGTTCAGGGGTTGATGATCTAAAATGCATTCCCTAGTTCACCCACCTTTCCTGCAAAACATTTACAAAAAATACAGTTAAAGATGTAAAATTTTGAAAATGCTGGTCATTGAAATTCTATAACTGAAGAAAGTCTGTTTGGTAGGAAGTTAGGCATGAGTAAGGAAGGATGCAGGGAATGCCAAAGAATGCTCAAATTACCACACAATTGCACTCATCTCACATACTAGTAAAATAATGCTCAAAATTCTCCACACCAGGCTTCAGCAATACATGAACTGTGAACTTACAGATGTTCAAGCTGGTTTTAGAAAAGGAAGAGGAACTAGAGATTAAATTGTCAACATCTGCTGGATCATCGAAAAAGCAAGAGAGTTCCAGAAAAACATCTATTTCTGCTTTATTGACTATAACAAGTCTTTGACTGTGTGAATCACAATAAACTGCGGAAAATTCTGAAGGAGATGGGAATATCAGACCACCTGACTTGCCTCTTAAGACACCTGAATGCAGGTCAGGAAGCAACAGTTAAAACTGGACATGGAACAACAAACTGTTTCCAAATAGAAAAAGGAGTACACCAAGGCTGCATACTGTCACCCTGCTTATTTAACTTACATACAGAGTACATCAAGAGACATGCCAGGCTGAATGAAGCACAAGCTGGAATCAAGACTGCTAGGAGAAGTATCAATAACTTCAGACATGCAGATGACACCACCATTATGGCAGAAAGTGAAGAAGAACTAAAGAGCCTCTTGATCAAAGTGAAAGAGGAGAGTGAAAAAGTTGGCTTAAAGCTCAACATTCAGAAAACTAAGATCATGGCATCCGGTTCTATCACTTCATGGCAAACAGATGGGGAAACAGTAGAAACAGTGAGAGACTGTTTTTCTGGGCTCCAAAATCACTGCAGATGGTGACTGCAACCATGAAATTAAAAGACGCTTTAACTCCTTGAAAGGAAAGTTATGACCAACCTAGACAGCATATTAAAAAGCAGAGACATCACTTTGTCAACAAAGGTCCATCTAGTCAAGGCTATGATTTTTCCAGTAGTCATGTACAGATGTGAGTTGGACTATAAAGAAAGCTGAGTGCCAAAGAACTGATGCTTTTGAACTGTGGTGTTGGAGAAGACTCTTGAGAGTCCCTTGGACTGTAAGGAGATCCAACCAGTCCATCCTAAAGGAGATTAGTCCTGGGTGTTCACTGGAAGGACTGATGTTGAAGCTCCAACTAATGGTAAGAGCTGACTCATTTGAAAAGACCCTGATGCTGGGAAAGATTGAGGGCAGAAGGAGAAGGGGACAACAAAGGATGAGATGGTTGGATGGCATCACCAACTCAATGGACATGAGTTTGGGTAAACTCCAGGAGTTGGTGATGGACGGGGAGGCATGGCGTGCTGCGGTTCATGGGGTCACAGAGTGGGACATGACTGAGCAACTGAACTGAACTGAAGGAAGGATGGCTTGGCTAAAAAATATGCAAGATGGTCTCTAAAACCCATCCTAAACACCCAGGAGAGCTCATAGATAAGCCACAAAAATAACCACAAGGACTTTTCCAACTCCTGCAGGTGCAACCTAGGCACACAGTGGGTACAAAGTAACCACAGGAGCTTCTCTAAGTAACCTTGGGTATCTAAGAGCTCATTAAGGGTTCCTACACATTCTACATCTGATTATAAGAGACTGAACTATGGGAATACATAAACAACACAGCCTACTCTTATATAACTTGCAATTGTCAGTCTGCTTTTGCATTCCCTTTCATTGATTGGTCGTGGGTACAAGCCCTATTTTGCACAGGGCATAACCAAAGGAGACTGGAAGTATAAAAAGGGAGAAGCCAAGAGAAAAAAAGACAGTTACTTTGTGGTTAGCCTGCTCGCAAACCTTGGGAGTGTGTGTCTAATAAAGGATCTGTCTGCTGGAGCTGAACTGAGCTGTAAGTAGTGTTTCAAAGTTCTTAGTCTGTCTTTCTAAATTTTTATTGCAATAAGGCAAGAACTAAGGGAGAAAACTAAACCAAACTGACAAATCTAAGAAACTATTTGTACTAAAATATGCCCTCTCTCAACTGAAATTTTTAATAAAAGGTTTTTAAAGTTTCAGAAATCATAAGTAGAGCATATAATTTGGAGGATAAAGCACTACTACCTCATGTAAGTAGAACAGGACAAAAACAAAGTAACAGAGCAATTTAGAATCAATTCTAAAAACATCCACTGAGAATCAGGTAGAGAATGAATATACTTCCCAGGTAGCACTAGTGGTAAAGAACTCACCTGCCAATGCAGGAGATTTAAGAGACACAGATTTGACCCCTGGGTCAGGAAGAGCCCTTAAAGGAGACCATGGCAATCTACTCCGCTGTTCTTGCTGTTCTTGCCTGGAGAATCCCATGAACAGAGAAGCAGGGGGCAGCTGGGGGGGCAGGGGCGGCTACAGTTCATAGGTTTGCAGAGTCAGACACAAGTGAAAGTGACTTAGCACACAGGTAGAGAATAAGATGCTGATGACATGAGGAAAACAAACCTTCAACAAAGGCTGAATTTTATTGCTGAAAATCTCTCAGGTCTAACTCCAATTGTTCACTAGCTAACTTTAGTGTCAGATATATTTCAGATTTAGGTCTGCAATTTACTATAGTAGTTGTGTGGCCATGGTAAAATTACTTCAATTAAGTTCCTTTTCTATTAATCTAGAGTAATACAAGTTCAGAATTTCTGTGTCAATTAAATGAGTTTTGTTTTTTTTTTAAGTCCAGTTTAATGCCTTGGGTTAATAAATGTGAATTTCACGCATTCAGAACAAAATTCCCACAGATGCCAGGTTCAAGGAGGACTTCATCCATTTTTCTTTTCCAAATTTCAAAATTAACACATCAGTTTAGAAGTTGTGATTGCTTTTTTTAAAACACAAAGATGATTAGCTCCTGCAGCGTTAAGAAAGAGTAGCTTTCTAACACTTCTATGAAGGAAAAAATAACTAATTTTGAAGGAGCAAATTATCTAGCTTTGTCAAGAAAATATTATTGTGTCCCAGTAATGAAGTATTTAAACTTCTTGCCCGTTTTCTTTTAAACAAGGTGAGGTTATGGTGTTAAATACTTTAATTTGAATGTTAAATTCTTTCAAAAAGTCTAAGTAGTCCACTTCTGTGTTTGTGTTTAATTATCTAGAGAGAGAATTTTTACCTAAAGTTCAGTCTCACCAGTCCAGAGAATTCCTGGAGATATTGTTGGTTCATGCTCTTATGCAATAATTATATCAAGTATCCTCTGAAAATTATTGGCAGCCAACCTTGGTAATAACATACAGTTGTAAAAATAAAAATAAATTAAGGAAAAAAAAAAACACAGAGAAATCAAAATAACCATCCAGAACTTTCAACCTAATACAATGTAAATCTTAGGAAATACCAGCAGGCCTTTTGTTAGATTTTGATCAGCTGTTCCTAAAATGTATATGGAAATGAAAAAGATCCGGAATAGTTAAGAGGAACTAAGATCCCACAAGATGCAAAATGTAGCAAAAAAAAAAAAACAGAGAAACAGAATAGTCAAGTCATATTTGTAAAAGAAGAAATATTTGGAAGACGTACTTTTCAGCCTCTAAAGGTATTATAAAAGGGTGCAATAATCAAAACAAGGCAATGCTGCTGTAAGAATAATATTGATCAATGAAATAGAATTGAGAGTCCATGAAACACAAAGACATTTTTAGCAAATTGATTTTTTGTGCCAAGAGAATTAAATGAGGAGAGATTAATTTTTTGACAAGTAGTGCAGTAACAACTGAATTTTCATGTAGAGAAAGATGAATTTAGACTCGTATCTCACATTTGAGTTTAATGTTAGTGCTATTTTCAGAACCATTTCACATGCACTACACACACAAAAAAAAACCTTCAAGGCGAATGAGGACATTTTTTATTACTAGGAACATATGCTTTAAATTTTTTTTCCACTTGTTCAGTGACCAAATAGATGTTTCTATATTAATAATGAAAATATAATGCCCGTATTAATTATATGCTTAAGGAATTTGCTTTGCATCCTTGCTGGTTGTGCTATTACTTTCTGGAACTGGGGAGATGGGTTGAGCAACATAAAATTTTTATATATAATTTATGGAGGGCATTAGAGTTTGATAAGCTGCAAATAACTCTTTAAATTCATAAACAGCTTATACACTTGCAAATTCTTTACTGCAAATGTGACCTTTTAAAGCCATGGAGATTTTTTATCCTGTTTGGTAAAATTAATGTAAATGCAAACTTTTGTACATAAACTACAAAATTGAAATTTATGTAAATTGTTGCAATTAATGTAAATGAAAAATTTCGGTACATAATTTACAGGAGATATATATCTATTGATGGAATTGTTCTAAAATTTCCATTATCCAGTATGGCAGCCATTAGGCATACGTTGCTATTGAAAACTGAAATGTGGCTAATGTGACTTTGAAAATAAATGTTTAATCTTACTGAACTGTAAGTTAAATTTAAATAGGTGCACATGGCTGTGGCTAGTGTATTAGACAACATAGAAAGAGTAGAAAACTTAAAATCTTATGTTTTTATTGATCTATAGTAATTTTCATTAGGTCAGATCTCTATACTTCCCTGGCTGCTCAGATGGTGAAGACTCAGCCAGCAATGTAGAGCTGGGTTTGATCCCTGGGTTGGGGAGATCCCCTGGAGAAGGAAATGGCAACCCAGTCCAGTATTCTTGCCTGGAAAATCCCATGGACAAAGGAGCTTGGCAGGCTATACAGTCCATGGGGTCGCAAAGAGTCAGATACGCCTGAGCAACCAACAGTTTAACACTTTCTAAAAATCAGAGCCAAGTAGAGGGTTAAACAGAGCTGCAAATTTGGGGGAGGGGGGATTTGTTGTTGTTTGGGGCCACACCGTGCTATTTACAAGATTTTAGTTCCAGATCAGAGGTTGAATCTGGGCTCTCAGCAGTACGAGCATAGAGTCCTGAACACAGGAAACCCAGGGAGTGCCCCAGAGCTGGCAAATTTGCACGATGTAGAATCCAAAGTCAACTTGCACTCAAATTCAATTTGTAGTATGTCATTTTTATTTGCTATTTATTGTTTGATCTTTTAATGATATTGTCTTCAGTTTACACTAAAATATTTAAATATAGATATGAAGTGAGGTCATTTCATATATTTGAAAAGGATTTTATTCAAAAGGCAGTATTTTTGTGGGAATTTGTGATCAAAATGTTAGGTAAGAAGCTGGGCATGAGCAACTGGGGCAGCCAAGCCAAAAAAGATTCAAGTAGGTCTATAAACCCCACCCCAGACACGCCCCATTGCAGCCCAAGAGAGCTCACAGATACACTATTAACACAAAATAACCACAGAGACTTTTCCAACTCTAGTGCATTTGTCCTAGGCACACATTGGCTCTGGCACATGGGTCTGGATGCACAGCTGTGTCCTCAAGTGACCTTAGGCAAGTGGGAGCCTGTTAGGGGTTCATAAATATTCTATACATACATTGATTATATGTATATTACATATATAATCTGCTTATAAAAGACTAAATTATGGGAAAGACATGCTCAATAGAGCCTGCTATTACATAACTTGTACCTGTCAATCAAAACTGTCAGTCCAGGGCGGCCTAGATGAATATGCAAAAGCTCTGTCTTGAAAAGCTCTGTACCACATCATTCCTGCACCAGTGCCTCTCTTGGCTTGCTCCACCTCTCCCTTGAAGTGTTCTGTTCTTTCTTCAATAACCTTGCTTTTGTCATGGGTAAAACCTCATATTCTTCTTTGCGTCCTTACCAAAGCATAAGGTTATTAGAAATTATACCACAGCTCAGTGTTTAATCAGCTATTAATTCCATTTAATGTCATCTGTCACATCAGTTTTCACTTCTACAAGTTAAAATCTTACTATATGTTTCATGCTTTTGATTAACTTTTTAAGAACTGAGACCCATTTAAAGTGTATTTTTTATATATAAAATTGTGCAAACTTCCTTATAATGTAACTTTAGAACATTTTTATTTACTCACTAAAAGAAACCCCACATTCATCCCTATTCCCCTACCAGCCCCTAGACAACCACTAATATATTTTATTTCTTTATATATGGTTAATCTAGACATTTCACATAAACAAAATCAAACAATATGTGCTCTTTTCCAGCTTGGCGCTAGTACTTTCTAGCTTGTTTCAGGTGAATGCATGCATGCTAAGTCGCTTCAGTCATATCCGACTGTTTCTGACCCTATGGACTGTAGTCCACCAGGCTCCTCTGTCCATGGGATTCTCCAAGCAAGAATACTGGAGTAGGCTGCCATTCCCTTCTGCAGGGAATCTTCCTGACCCAGGGATCGAACGCCTATCTCTTAGGTGTCCTGCACTGGAAAGCGGGTTCTATACCTCTAGAGCCCCCTGGAAAGCCCAAATAAGTGCTGTTTTTTGACTAGCACTTGGTATGCTTAACATTTTGAGGAATTGCTAAACTGTTTTCCAAAAGAAGATGCATCATTTTACATTCCTACTAGAACATGAGCAGTCCCCTTTTTTCACATCCTTCCCTCTTGTTATCTTTTTTTTACTATTATTATTATTTTTTTATCTTGTTATCTTTTTGAACATAACTTTTAATACCCTTGATTCTAAGAGCAGTTCTATTCTGATCAGTGATTGACTTTCCTCCTAAACATGGGT
This sequence comes from Antilocapra americana, assembly GCA_007570785.1. Classification (NCBI taxonomy): domain Eukaryota; kingdom Metazoa; phylum Chordata; class Mammalia; order Artiodactyla; family Antilocapridae; genus Antilocapra; species Antilocapra americana. The sequence continues at coordinate 11,397,730 of ML662447.1, forward strand.
TTTCTTTTCCTGATTTTTTGCAAGCTTGGTAGTTTTTGATGCCAGGCATTGTGAACTATACCTTACTGGTTGCTGGACACTTTTGTATTCTTATAAATATTATTGAACTTTGGTCTGTTATATACTTAAATGATTTGTTAACCATTTGATCCACTTGGGACATGCTTTTAAGATTTGTTAGGTGGCACTAGACAAGTGAAGGCTTCCCCAGCAGCTAAAGCAGCAGACAAAAGAGACGCCAGTTCGATCCCTGTGTAGGTAAGATCCCCTAGAGGAAACAGCGATCCATTCCATTATTCTTACCTGGGAAATCCCGTTTACAGAGGAGCTTGGCCGGCTACACTCCACAGGACCCCAAAGAGCGGGAAACAACTGTGAACATAAGTAGAGGAGTGAGGTGTCTAGGGCGAATGCTCTACTATTAAGGCAAAACCTGTCTGTGTACTATAATAACCAATGCCCCATGGATTATGAAGTTTTCCAGCCAGGTCGGTGAAATGAATTACTATTTCTGTGCCTAAGTGAATCCTTAAATACCCTTCCGGGTAGTTTCCTCAGACAAAAAATGCTCAAAATTCAGTAGAATCCTGGAGAAAATTCTACAGAACTCCAAGTTCTCTGAACTCTCGCTTTTCTGTTATACTCTGAAAAGAACATTACCTGCTCTGGTCTCCCCCAAACTTGCAGCTCCTTCCTGTCATCGCAGGCAACTCGCTGGGCTCTGCTTAGGCTTTCTCTCCCTGCGCTGCAGTCTGGAAAACCTTGTAAATACAGTAAGCTTTTTGAACTGATAGCATTTGTTTCCTCAGTCTTCAGCGTCAGTGTTACTTGTTACTGACGCCAACTGTCTTGGAAACAGACCCAGAGTTCTCCTTCAACAGCAGTAGAAATTTTTTTTTTCTTTTTCAATAAAGGAAATGTTGAAAGTTACCCCTAAAAGCCAAACGAGAAAAGTTTTCCTCTGCCGCTTGGTCTGAGGAGAACTGGGTCGCGCGCCGCTGAACGAACTCAAGCCACACCTCCCCCACCTCAGCTACGCCTACGGATTACTGCGCAGGCGTAGAACTGCGCGCCTGCAGCGCTCAGCAACAACTGCGCCTGCGCCAAACAACCAGCCCGCCAATGCGTCAATCTGGGCCGGCCAATGAAAACGCTTAATGGCCCTTGAATCCCGCCCACTGACCGGACATCCAATCGCCTGTCTCGGCGCGCAGCCTGCGGTGGATCCAAAGTAGTCCCAGGGTAGAGCTGGATCGCAGCTCGGGGCAAGATGGGGGCTACGGAGTCTGATGTGGAGGCTGCAGCCCGAGAGTAAGTGTCTCCTGCCCAGGGGGGTGAGCTGGGGGCGGGCTGGGACGGTCCTTGAGCACTCCCGAGTAAAATCAGTAAGGCACCTCAACCCATTATAGCTGTTGGGGTTCGGCTCGCAGTGAAGTGATCGTGACCCCAGACTCCCTGTCTTCGGTTGGCTCTCTCCAGGAGTAAGGCATATGAGAGACTGTCTGTTGCCCACCACTAACGCACACTCCCCAGAGATGTGTACTTAAAGGGGACGATTACATCCCTGTCAAGCCTCCAAATCTTTTCGCAGGTCGACCATCCTAACAGGAAACTTTCCACCCCAAGAGATACCCTGGGAAGGCTGTTTAATTTCTGCCACCCTTGTCCCAATTTACACTGTTCCTGTGAGTTACTTTATCCCGGTTACCGCTTCCTAATGGACTGCTCCAGCCCCTAACAAGGAAGAACTCTAGAGAGCCTAGACCCAGGGATCCAGCCCGCGTCCTTAGCTCCTCCTCCAGTATTCTGAGACCTTGCTATGTCTCTCCGCGGGGCACTGTCCCATCCCCTGTATATTTCTTTGATTTCAGAAACTCAGATGCCTTCTTTCTTGCTTTGCGCTGACTTTCGCTAGCTTCAATAAGTGGGTCTACTGTCTAGCTGCGGTGCAGGGCTTCTCCTTGCAGAGCACCGGCTCTAGAGCGATGGCTTCAGGAGGTGTGGTGCCCGGGCTTCGTTGCTCCATGGCATGCAGAATCTTACTGGACCAGGGATGGAATCTGTGAACTATGGTTGGCAGGCCGATTCTTTACCACTGAACCACTAGGGAAGTGCCCTCAAAAGGTTTCTATTCGGTGAAACAGACCTTATTTAAAATTACAGTTCTTTCCCCACACTTATTATTCCCCTTGCTTTGCTTATTTTTCCTCACTTATTATTTCACTTATTACTTCCATGTGTCTTCCATGCACACACCATTCCTGGTCTCAGGTGGCCCTTCAAGCCTGTGTGTAGCTGCTAGTCAGGACAAGACTCAGCATTAATACACATAATTACATATGTGCAGTGTGCACACAAATTCACGAGGACTAGTACCCCAGGATTCTGCAATTTTTCCTGTTTTCTTGCCCCTTCAGGGCCCTGTCCAAGGTAGCAGACATCCTGGAACCTGTAGGTCTTCAGGAGGAGGCTGAACTGCCCGCCCAGATCCTGGCTGAGTTTGTGATGGTATGTGCACGATGGGAACTAGCCTTTCACCAGCCAGGGGCTGCTCCTGGATCCTCTTGTTGAGATACTGGGCAGCATTAATGGTGAGCAGACTGGAAGGTAACCTTGTTTACCTGTAGTACAAAGAGGTAATAATGTTCCCTGCCGATACCCTCCTTCTGAACAGGACTCTCGGAAGAAAGACAAGCTCCTCTGCAGCCAGCTTCAAGTAGTAGACTTCCTGCAGAATTTCTTGGTTCAGGAAGGCACTGCCCAGGACCAGAACCCCTTGGCTTCTGAAGACACAAGCCGTGAGTGGACTCAGGGTTTGGATAGGGGCTTCCCTGAGTGAAGACGAAAGGGGGACATCAGTCAGGTCAGCTGTTTGGCCGATGTGATAACTGAAGCCCCAGTGCTACAGGCAAGTGGGCCTACCTCACTTATATACTCATTTTGTTGGCTCTCCGCAGGGCAGAAGGCAATTGAAGCCAAAGAGCAATGGAAAGAACTGAAGGCCACCTACCAAGAGCATGTGGAGGTCATCACAAATTCCCTGACCCAGGCACTGCCCAAGGTGAAGGAGGCCCAAACAAAGCAGGCACAGCTCCAGGAGGCCCTTAAACAGCTCCAGGCCAAGGTGAACCAATGATGAGGAGAGGGAAGGGCAAGCAGAGAGGAGGAGGAGAAGGGTGAATATGCTAGGTTGGACCCACTGGTTATCTTTTAAATTTCAACCATATGACTGAGGTAATCTTCCATTATATATATGTACCAAATCTTCTTTATCCACTCATCAGTATTATTCAGCCATTAAAATAATATAATGCTGTTTGCGGTAACATGGATAGACTTGGAGATTATCATACTTAAGTCAGACAAAGGTAAATATATGATAACATTTATATGTGGAATCTAAAAAAAAAGATACAGATAAACTTGCTGTAAAACAGAAATAGACTCACAGACTTAGAGAATGAACTTATGGTTACCAACGAGGAAGCGGGTGGGGGATAGATTGGGAATTTGATATGTACACACTGTTATATTTGAAATAGATAACCAACAAGGACCTGCTATTAAAATAATTTAAAAAAATGAAATGTAAGAATAAAAATGTACTCCTCCTCTCCTTATTCCCTTCCTTCACTTAACTGCAGAAGCAAATGGCCATGGGAAAACTCAAAATAGCTCAGAAGCAGTGGCAGCTGCAACAGGTAGGTCCCTTTCCCTAGGAAAATGTCTCTTTCCACCACCATGCTATTATATGGGCCAAGTCCTCTGCCTAGAAAATTTTCATCCCATTTCCTCCTGTGTGGCATTATATTATGGGTACCCACATGGACTTTGATCCTAGCATCACCACTTACCACTGCATGATCTTGAACTGTCACCTTACTTTCTCTGCTTCTGTGTCTTCATCTGTGAAATGAAGAAAATAATAACATCTACCCTCAATTAGGATGATTGAGTAATTGGTTCAGCAAGTGTTTAAAATAATGCCTGGCACATAGCAAACTAAATAAGTCTTATCATTCTTTGCGCCCCTTCCCTCCAGAATGCCTCACCTTGGAACAACTCACTCTGATCCTTTTTTATAAGCTCCTGGTCCTGCCTAAAATGAGTGGAGTCCCTCTCTTCATCTGTGTATCTGAAACCCCAGCTAGGTCTAAGCTGGAGGGTTGGGAAAATGGCTTCAAGGCCTCAGGATCTGAGGAACCATATCTGCACTCTCATTCCTGGTAGGAGAAGCGTTTGCAGAATCTGGCAGAGGCTTCTTCAGAAGTGAGGGAGCGTCAGACAGGAGCTCAACAGGAACTTCAGCAACTATATCAGGATCTTGGAACCCTGAAGCAGCAGGCAGGGCAGGAACAAGACAAGCTGCAGAGGTGAGGCTGGGAGCATGGGCTGCAGAACTAGGGTTGCTCAGCAGAAGTTCTGTGTCTTTATACCCACATCCTCCTTCTAGGCACCAGACCTTCCTCCAGCTGCTATACACCCTGCAGGGTAAGCAGCTATTCAATGCGGCAGAGGCAGAGATACCACAGGAGCTGGATCTTCCTAAACATAAGCCCCAGCAGATGACCCAGCCCCAGGAACAGAACACTCAGGACACCATGGGAAAAGAGGTGGGTGTGTCCTTCAACATGAGTGAGAGATGGAATAGTTGGGCAGGGAGACAGAGAAAAAAACTGAAAGATAGACCTTACTCACTGCCCATACCTTGTTTTCCCAAGCCTGACAACCCACAGCCTATTGGAGATGCAGGCTTACCTTGGCTTCCTGGCAGAGAGCAACATACAGAAGAATCCTAGAGCAGGTCAGACTCCAACTCAGGCCGTCGTTTCCCTGGACTGCAGTACGGCAGGAGGGAGGTCTCTGGTCTACCTATCTCTGTTTCCGAGCTCCACTACTCATGGAAAGGATGGGATGTGGGAAGGAACAAGGAGTTTATTTTTATGGTTGAAGTTTAGTAGTTTATTCCCATGCTCAGCCTACCCTAGACTAGTCTGGCTCTTCCTCTTCTCTAGCCCTCTCATCTGACCCTCATTGCAGGGTGGACTTAAATTCCTTGAGTGCAGTTTGATTTTTCACTACATACCAGGTCAGGGCAGGCTCTGGATTCTGTTTATTAAAAACCCTGGAGCTCTCTCAGCTGCCTGTTTGTCGGCTTATCTTCACATGTCGGTGGGAAGAGCCACACTCAAAGGCCAGCAACATGATAGATGCTTGGACAGATGTGAATGGAGAGAATATAGATCGGGAAGAGGCCCTGGCCTGGGACATCAGAGGTTGCTTACCCAAATGGATCTGCCACAAATATGCTGAGCTTAATTCAAGAAGAAGGGGAATGCTTTATGCAGGTGATTAGATGTGGGAAGCTAACTTTAATTACTAATCCTAATGTTTACTTGTCTCTATAAACAGGCCCTGATTTGCTATGAACTGGAGCTGCAGAAGTGGACTTAGTGGACCAATCACTGGCCACTTGGAGAATAATGAGAATGAACAAGCGATGAAAAGGTCAATAGGATGATTTCAGGGTGTGTTACAACAGGGTAGCAAACTGAAACAGTAATAAAATAAAGAGCAATAGTGAAAAAGTATAGAGGATCCCCCCTCCTTCTCTCTGTATTGGCCTGTGATATGTGAGTATTTCTATTTGTGCTGCCATATTTGTGTTTCTATTATTTTTGTTTGTTGCTTTCATTCTCCATTCCTCTGTGTGTCTGTCACTGAATGTATGAACAATGGGATCACTACTGTGTTTGAGGAAATGATTACATGCCTGATTTTCTAAATCTGCAGCCTATTCCATGATTTATAATATATCCTAATGTTATATTCCTGATACATTTTTTTGTGTTCTACTGTTTTTGTTTCCCTTGACCCATCCTTTTGGATCGTCATTCATCTTCAAATATTCAAATACTGAAAGACTGGCTTTTGTGATTCTCTCTTGTATGTTTTGTTGTGGTTCATTGATTTGTACTAGAATCTTGATCATTTTCTGGCTTCTATTTTTAGGTGAAGAATATGTTTTGATTTTTTTTTGGTAAACTTTTTCAGGTAATAAACTTGTGTATTTGAATCTTTGTTTTCTCAAATAAACATTTAAAATTATCATTTTCTTCTGACTTCCTATTAGTATTTTCACAATCATTCAATTCATAGAATTTTCTATTAAAATTATTTCTTTGAGTCATGAGTTTTTTAGAAAAATAATTTTCAAATTTATTACTCTATGCAAGAGGATAATCTTTCTAGGTTTGTTCTAATTTGGTCAGAAAATGTCAAATCTATAACAAAAACTTTGAAATTTAGTGAAATAAGCAGTTGTAGCCTTGAATGTGATTTCTTTAATGTTTCTTGTTGATTTTTTAAAAGAATGTCTGTTTTAGAACTATCATTATGTTTTCTGTATGTTTATTGGATTATGCTTCTTAGGTTTTTCAATTTGTATCTTCTATATACTTACTTTTTTATTTTCCATTTCCAAATAATAGTGGATTTGTTTGTTTCTCTTATAAACATCTGGATAATTTCAACAAAGCTAATCCCTATCATTCTATTTTTATAATTTTAAATTCATAAAACTAAATTCACTTCAAATATTTTACCCTATTATGAAAAGAAAACTATCTTCCCATTTTAGAATCTTTCTGTCCTTAATAAGCCCCATCCTGTCTTATAAAATTATGCAACTTATTGTATTACAATTTTTATGTCTCCTCTTTGGGCCAAATATGTGTTAGTTTTGAAATATAAAAAATGTGAAATTAAGTCAACTAGTTTCATTATTATTGCTAACACAATATTTAAATGAACTTTTCAGTACTTTTCAGAAAGACTGAGAAATTTAGTGAGTTTTGATGCACTTTGCTTTTGATAACCCAAGTAACCTAGGCATTAAGTCTGAAAGCTCGAGTCTCAGGAATCACCATGAACAACATTTTTAAGTTGTCTTTTTGTGGCGATGAGGGTGTAAATTCTTCTGTATATGTTGTTGAATTGAATTTGAGTAACTGTTGGCATAGTTGTAAAAAAACTTGTTAATCTTCATGGAGCTCTCCAGTGTACAAAAATTAGATTTCAGATGCCATATTCAAATGAATATCTAAAATTTAAGTTGTCAAGTGAACTTTAGCAAACACACCTATGCAAGGTATGCATAATTCATTTCATCATGCATTTTATAGTGATTAAAATGAGGTGATTACTTTGTACCTAAACTTGTGTTCTAAGATAGAAAAAAGAAGAAAATATAGAAATGTACTTTCAGAAAATAACAGAACTTTTAGAAATAAAAGATTATCACAAATAAACATTAAAGAAGCACTATATCTATCTATCTATATATATATATATGATCTAATGCACAAATTTTTAATGTATTGTAAAACGTCATAGGAAAAACACAAGAATTGGCATACTCAAGATAGGGTTTATTTTATGAAAGAATGAAAGTTTGTTTAAAATACCTTGTATAATCTCCATGTTATGAAGTTATATTGTAAAAACTTTGGGTCTAATCTTAATAACCGATCATAAACAGCAATCTGATTAATAAAAATAACAGTTTTAACAATAGATATATTAAATCCTGTTTATAAAACTTAGTAGACAAGATCTTATGCTTTACATGAGTATTTCAGGGAAAATACTTCTCTTAGGGGCAGGGGCCTATCCATAGTCTCCATGTATGTAAGGCTTGGATTAACCTGGCCAGATATTCTAGAAATAAAAAAGGAGTATGAAATAATTTATTTACTGAAGTTCAGCATTATTTGTGGTTGTTTTATTTGATTACTCCAATGATAATACAGTCTCCGGCAAGATATGCTGGTTTCTTGGTTGAAAGATACTCTTGATGATGACTGAAATGCTTAACTGTTCTAGTGTGTCATTTTCAACATGAGAAAGATAGGGGAAAGGAAAGAAGTGGTAAATTTGATTGAGGATTTTAGCCATGAGATATATAATGTTGGTGTGTGTGTGGGTATGTGTGTACTTACATACACATATAAAGCTGGCGGGGATAATGTAGATTAGCTGGAGGAAGTGAGTGACTGATGATGGATATTTAACCCCTGTTTTCAGATCCTATCATTAACCATTTGTTCTCTGTAATTTCTGTCTACAGTAACATATATTCTTTGTATCCACAAATAAACATATATCAATACCTTCGCATTTTAAAAGTACTTAGTAAATGTTGATTCGATCATCTTCAGGGAAGATTTTCCGAAGAGCTGCCTTTGAGTTCAATTTCAAATAAATTATCCAGAGGTGAAAGTGAAGTTGCTCAGTCGTGCCCGACTCCTAGCGACCTCATGGGCTGCAGCCTACCAGGCTCCTCCATCCATGGGATTTGCCAGGCAAGAGTACTGGAGTGAGGTGCCATTGCCTTCTCCATCCAGAGGTAGACTTAGTCATTTATGGAATGTCAGCTATGTGCTGAATGTAAGTTCTGAGAATTTTAAAAAAGAAAGATGATAAAGAATCTGAGTTTAAAGACAGAAAGGAAAAGTCTAATTCTGACCAAAACAAAATTATGTTTGTTGTTGTTAAGGACTAAGAATTGAAATATTTTGATAGCACCAAGGATAATCATGCACGCTAAGCAGAAAGTGAAGTTGCTCAGTCATGTCTGACTGACAGAATGGACTGTAGCCTGCCAGGCTTCTCTGTCCATGAGATTTTCCAGGCAAGAATACTAGAATAGGTAGCCATTCCCTTCTCCAGGGGATCTTCCTGACCCAAGGATTGAATCTAGGTCTCCTGCACTGTAGGCATACTGTTTATCATCTGAGCCACCAGGGAAGCCCTAACTAAGCAGAAGGAACATCAAAGTACAGAAAGTGAGAAACTGTCGATGACAAGAATACATATGGCCAAGCCAGTGCTTGGAACATAGAATATAAGGGAGGAAATGGGAGTAGTGAGTTAATTAAACCTTTCACCTTTACCCTGCTGGCTATTGAAAGTCAATACCATCACCTGGAAGCCAAGGAAACCTGTTAAAATTTTCTTACTTGGATAAAAATTTCTTGTTTAATCTATTGCAATAGAACTCTCAGAAAGTAACACTGTTGGTGAGTACATTTATGAATTTAGAGCAGAATATAGATTTAGAAAGCAGTACAAATGCTTCCATCCTCTTGAGGTAAACATGTCTGTTAAGTTGCTTCAGTCATGTCCGACTCTGCAACCACATGAACTGTAGCCCACCAGGCTCCTCTGTCCATGGGATTCTCCAGGCAAGAATATTGGAGTGGGTTGCCATTTCCTCCTCCAGGGAATCTTCCCAACCCAGGGATTGAACCTGTGCCTTGTATGTCTCCTGCATTGGCAGGCAGTTTCTTTATGACTACTGCCACCTAGGAAGCCCTAAACTTGTCTGACCATTGCTAATTATTGGGACTTGCTATAATGACAGCAACTAAAGAGCTGAAATCCGCTTAACCAATTAGATGATTAAAGCAACATTGGAGTAGCAGCAGAATGGAACCTCTATTTTAGAATGTTGCTACTTTATAATACAACGATCGTAATTATTAGTTACTGCATATTATACGGAGAAGGCAGTGGCAACCCACTCCAGTACTTTTGCCGGGAAAATCCCATGGACAGAGGAGCCTGGTGGGCTACCGTCTATGGGGTCGCAGAGTCGGACATGACTGATGGGACTTAGCAGCAGCAGCATATTATACCCACTAAAATAATCACTAAAGCAGTTCAGTGATACTGTTATTCCTGGATGATGACAGCAATCCAAACAAATACACACCAGCTGGGAACTAATGAACCACCTATCCCAGAGCTCAGTGCATTTTGTTATATTAGTCACTGAGGGTTGACTTTCAGAGCATCAGAAGACATTTTCAGCAATGAAACATCACTTCCTCTGCCTGAGTCATACTCTGCTTATCAAGATTTTAGGTGTAACAATTGAAAATAGGTGTGGAAAAAAACCTACTATAAAATATTTGTATTAAAGAACAATGACCTACTTTGCATCAATTAGAAAATGAATATGGTTTTTAAACAGTACCATATGACTGCTTAATAATGTTAGTTAAAGAGAAGTGCCTATGTCACTCCTGGTACTCAAAACAGACTGTTAATCTTTTAGAAAAGAGTAGAACAAATCTTATTTGGCTGAAAAAAAGTTTGGTATCAGAAATTTTCTTTCTTACTTTTCCACCCTATCTCTACCCTTATATCAGAAACTTTCAGGAACTAATTCAGTAACTAAATTTAACTCTTGGTGTATGATGGTGCTGGTGATCTCAGGAAGTGGAAGTAGTTATTGAAAAAATTTTTATTCTTACAATAATGAAAAGAAAGTGTTAGCACATTCTCAGTTAATTCTAATAATTGTATATATTTTGTGTAGGAGAGAAACTAAAACCGGGATTTCATGTCCCTCAAGGCAAAACTTTGTTTCATAGGATGATTTTTTGGGGGGAGATATTAGCACAGCAGTGTTATTGGTATGTCCTGGTAGCTTGTAATTTAGCAATCACATTGTCCAGCTCAAGCAGGTGGCACAGACTGGCAGATGGTAATGGGGATTTATAAGGCTCACAAGTTTCTTGAAGATGTCTTGCCTGTTCTTTTTATAAAATTTTGTTTGTGTGTTTGTATGCATGTATCTAATATTCATATAATGTGTGCTATGTTATATTTTGACCCAAGTGGTTGATTATATATAGATTCAGAATTGTACTAACTCATAATTTTTTCTATTCAGTGTCTAATCAACAGACATTTTTGAGTATCTATATGCCAGGTACTGTTCTGTTTCTATTATTAAAATATATTTCCATAAAACATTGCATAAATTTAAGATGTAAGACATGTTAGTTAGATAGGTTTATACAGTGTAATGTGTTTGTCATTGTAGTAATTTGTACTTCTATCATGTTACATAATCATTTATTTTTAGTGGTTAGAATAAGTTGTAGTCTCTTAGCAAATGTGATGATTGTACTATTAATAAAATTGTTGTCTATGTTCTTATATTCTTTAACTCTCTAGGGCTTGTTTACTACTTGTTAAAAGTCTCTACCCTTTAAACCAGGTACAAGCTACTTCTCTACCTCCCACATCACCTGGAAACCACCATTCTTCTGTTTTTACCAATTCAGCTTTTTATATTCCACATGTAAATGATATTGTGTAGTATTTTATTTTCTCGGTCTGAATTATATTGCTTTGACATAATGCCCTCAGGGTCCATTTACATTGTTACAAATGACAGGGTGTCCCTCTTTTTCACTGTTGAATAATATTCCATTGTGTGTGTGTGTGTGTGTGTGTGTGTGTGTGTGTGTGTGTATGTGTATCACATCTTCTTTATCCATTCATCCATTGATGGGCACTAAGATTGTTTCTGTATTTTGGCTGTTATGAATGATACTCCAAAAGATGTGGAGTGCATATATTCCTTTAATATCCTGTTTTCATTTCCTGGGGGTATATGCCCAGAATTGATATTGCTGAATCACATGGTAGATCTATTTTTAATTTTGTGAGGAAACTCCATGTTGTTTCATATATTGGCTGAACCAATTTATATTCCACCAACATTGTATAAGTATTCACTTTTCTCCACATCCTCATGAACTCATGTCTTTTGTAACAGTTGTGAGGTGATATCTCATTATGGTCTTAATTTGCATGTTTCTGATGATTGGTGATGTTGAACATTTTTCATGTACCTGTTGGCCATATTTGGAGAAATGTCTAACTTATCTGCCCATTTTTGAACACATTGAGTTTTTCTTTTTTTTAAATTGAGTTTTTTAAAATTTACATCTGATATTTATTAACTCATTATCAGATATATGGTTTGCTGAAATTTTCTCCCATCCTGTAGGTTGCCTTTTCATTTTGTTAATTTTTTTTCTCCCTCAATATGGAAGCTTTTAAGTTTGATGTAGTCCCATTCATTGATTTTTGCTTTTGTGTTTGTGTATTTGGTGCCATATATATATATGTGCTTGGTCGCTCAGTTATGTCCAACTCTTTGTGACTCCACTGGCTGTGGTCCACCAGGCTCCTCTGTGGGATTTTCCAGGCAAAAATACTGGAGTGGGTTGCCATTTCCTTCTCCAGGGGATCTTCTTCACCCAGGGTTCAAACCTGGGTCTTCTGCATCGCAGGCAGATTCTTTTGGTGCCATAGCCAAAAAATCATTGCCAAGCTCAGTATTAAGCTTCTTCCATACATTTTCTTCTAGTTTTTAAATTATTTTTTGTGAGTATTATAACATAGGGTCTAATTTCATTGTTCTGCATGTGTTTCTCCAGTTTTCCCAGCACCGTTTGTTTTTGTTGAAGAGATTATCTTTTCCCCATTAGATGTTTTGGGTCCTTTGTCAAATATTAGTTAACCTTTTATGTTGGTGCTTATTTCTGGGCTTTTTATTCTGTTCCGTTGGTCTGTGTGTGTCTGTTTTTATACCAGTGGCTGATAGTTTGAAATCAAGAAAGGTGATACCTCCAGCTTTTTTCTTCTTCTTCCTCGGGATTATTTTGGTTATTTAGATTCCTTTATTGTTCTGTACAAATTTTAGAATTTTTTTCTTCTATCCCAGTGAAGTACACCATTAGAATTTCTTTCTTTGAGACTTTGATTTTATAAAGCAATTTACATACATAATGAAATTTGAGAAAATATTTTTCTTAGTTTGATCATGTGATTTCACTTTGGAATTTTGATGGGAGTATTACTTTGAATTTATAGATGGATATTTTAACAGTATTAATTCCTCTATTCCATAAGCAGTGTCTTTCCTTTGTGTTTTCCTCAGACAGTCGATTTTACATTAAAAGCAACTTATCTTCGCTTCCCTATAAAGGCTCCACCCTTTTACTCCTCACCTTTTAGGTTTTGGGATTGTTTAAAGTATAACTAGCATATAGTCTCAGATGTACTGCATAAAGATTGCAAATTGATCACTACAATAAACCTACTTAGCCTCTGTCACCATACATAGTTACAAAAATTTTTTCTTCTCTTTTGCTATAAGGACTTTTAAGTAAGACCTATTTTCTTAACAACTTTAAAATATGTATTATTAACTATATTTTGAGTTTCTGTTTTTAATGTTCCAGTTTGCATGTTCTTTCTTTTTTTGGCCATTTTGAGTGGCTTTCAGGATCTTAGTTCCCTGACCAGAAATTGAACCTCTGCTACTTCAGTGAAAGTGCTGAGTGCTAACCACTGAATGGCAAGGGAATTCTCTCAGTTCACCTCTCTTTATGCTTGAATTTATGTTGTGACATTGTACAGGAGACAGGGAGCAAGACCATCCTCAAGAAAAAGAAATGCAAAAAAGCAAAATGGCTGTCTGATGAGGCTGTACAGATACCTGTAAAAAGAAGAGAAGCGAAAAGCAAAGGAGAACAAGAAAGATATACCCATTTGAATGCAGAGTTCCAAAGAATAGCAAGGAGACATAAGAAAGCCTTCCTCAATGATCAGTGCAAAGAAATAGAGGGAAACAATAGAATGGGAAAGACTAAAGATCTCTTTAAGAAAATTAGAGATACCAAGGGAACATTTCATGCAAAGATGGGCTCAATAATTAGGACAGAAATGGTATGGACATAACAGAAGCAGAAGATATTGAGATGGCAAGAATACACAGAAGAACTGTACAAAAAAGATCTTCATGACCCAGATAATCATGATGATGTGATCACTCACCTAGAGCCAGACATCCTGGAATGGGAAGTCAAGTGTACTTTAGGAAGCATCACTACAAACAAAGCTAGTGGAGGTGATGGAATTCCCGTTGAGCTGTTTTGAATCCTAAAAAATGGTGCTGTGAAAGTGCAGCCCTCAATATGTCAGCAAATTTGGAAAACTCAGCAGTGACCACAAAACTGGAAAAGGTTAGTTTTCATTCCGTTCCCTATACCAAAGAATACTCAAACTACTGCACAATTGCACTCATCTTATACACTAGCAAAGTAATGCTCAAAATTCTCCATGCCAGGCTTCAACAATACATGAACTGTGAACTTCCAGATGTTCAAGCTGGTTTCAGAAGGGGCAGAGGAACCAAAGTTTAAATTGCCAACATCTGCTGGATCATCAAAAAATCAAGAAATTTCCATAAAAACATCAACTGCTGCTTCATTGACTATGCCAAAGCCTTTGACTGGGTGGATCACAATAAACTGTGGAAAATTCTTAAAGTAATGGGAATATCAGACCACCTGACCTGCCTCTTGAGAGACCTGTATGCAGGTCAAGAAGCAACAGTTAGAACTGGACATGGAACAATAGACTGGTTCCAAATAGGAAAAGGAGTACATCAAGGCTGTATATTGTCACCATGCTTATTTAACTTATATGTAGAGTACATCATGCGAAATGCTGGGCTGGGTGAAGCGCAAGCTGGAATCAAGATTGCCGGGAGAAATATCAGTAAACTCAGATATGCAGATGACACCACCCTTATGGCAGAAAGTGAAGAACTAAAGAGACTCTTGCTGAAAGTGAAAGAGGAGAGTGAAAAAGTTGGCTTAAAGCTCAACATTCAGGAAACTAAGATCATGTCATCCGGTTCCATCACTTCATGCCAAATAGATGGATAAACAGTGGAAACAGTGAGAGTCTTTATTTTGGGGGGCTCCAAAATCACTGCAAATGATGACTGCAGTCATGAAACTAAAAGACGCTTACTCCTTGGAAGGAAAGTTATGACCAACCTAGACAGCATATTATAAAGCAGAGACATTACTTTGCCAACAAAGGTCTGTCTAGTCAAAGCTATGGTTTTTCCAGTAGTCCTGTATGGATGTCAAAGTTGGACTATAAAGAGAGCTGAGCATCAGGGAATTGATGCTTTTTAACTGTGGTGTTGGAGCAGACTTGAGAGTCCCTTGGCCTACAAGGAGATCCAACCAGTCCATCCTAAAGGAAATCAGTCTTGAATATTCATTGGAAGGACTGATGCTGAAGCTGAAACTCCAATACTTTGGCCACCTGATGCGAAGAGTTGTCTCATTTGAAAAGACTCTGATGCAGGATAGATTGAAAGCAGGAGGAGAAGGGGACAACAGAGGATGAGGTTGGATTGGATCACCGAATCGATGGACATGAGTTTCAGTGGACTCTGAGAGTTGGTGATGGACAGGAAGGCCCCCGGTGCTGCGGTCTATGGGGTCGCCAAGAGTGGGACACAACTGAGCAACTGAACTCCACTGAACTGATGCTTGAATTGGTTAATAAATTAAAATAGCAGTTATATTTATTTTAAATATTTTTTTCCTTTAAACTTATAATTTAGTTAACTGGTTAAAACAATGTTCTAATATAAAGTTACAGTTTTCTTATTCTGTTTTTTCCCATTGATCAGTGTGTTACATACTTTCATATGTTTTCCTGTTGCTGATTAACTTCTTTTTATTCCAGCTTGAAGTATATCTTTTCAGTATGTCTTACAATCCAGATTTAATGGTGCTGACTTCCTTCAACTTCTGTTTGTCTTTGAAAGCCGTTGTGTCTCCCTCATCTCTGAAAGATTACTCTTTCAGATAAAACATTCTTGGCTGAAAGTTTTTATCTTTCAACAACAATATATTTTACTTCACTCTTTTCTGGCCCGCCTAGAGATTTTACTGAGAAATCTGCTGATAGCCTACTGGGAGTTTCTTAGTAGGTTGCCTTGGTCACTTTGTTTTTTACCCTGCCTGCCTTTAAGATTCTTCTTTGTCATTGATTTTTGACAGTTTCATTTTGTTTCTAGGAGAAGAAGGTCTTTTTGCATTGAAATAATAAGGTCACTTTGTTATGTTCCTGGATTTGTATGTCCAGTTCTTTCCCCAACTTGGGGAAGCCTGAGAATTTCAATCTCTTTGGTAAGAACTGCCTACATTCATTATTTTTACTCTAAATTCATAGAATTGATTTTTAGGTTCTCTTATAGCTCATTGAATTTTTTCATGACAGTTATTTAGAATTCTTTATTAGATTGCAGTAGTTTGTGCCTTTGAATCTAGTTGCTGGAGAATTACAATTTTCTGTTGGTTTTACCATCTTTGATATTTCATAGTGTTTAAGGGTATGCATTTTTCCTTTTGCAGTTGAAGTCGCAAACATCTTGTAAATTAATACTTTCTGTTATCTTTGAATCTCATGGTTCAACAAACTGGCTATTCAGTTCAGTTCAGTTCAGTCCAGTTCAGTCGTTCAGTCGTGTCTGACTCTTAGTGACCCCGTGGACTGCAGCCTACCAGGCTCCGCCATCCATCGGATTTTCCAGGCAAGAGTAATGGAGTGGGTCGCCAGTGTCTTCTCCAAGCTGGCTATCAGAAACCTTCTTTTATCCCAGAAGGTGGCACTATAACATGTTTGTGATTTCTTTTACAGGCACTGGATCATAAGGGTGCACCAGGGAGTGGGCACAAGGGGTCCACAGCAGAGATGAGGTGTGGACTTAGTATCTGGGGTTTGGGGGATTCCACAGGGCCAGTGGGGGAAGTGGGGGAATGTCCGGAGGTTCATGGGCAGTTCTCCTTTGAAATCCAGAAGCAGACAACAAGAAACATGACAATTTGATATTCTTTCATCTCCCTTTCCTTTTCTCCCCCATTTCCCAGTCACAGAGGTCCTTTCTCAGAAATCCAGGTGCCACTAGAGAGAAATATGTCCCTCCAGCCTCAGCCTGCACAGCTGATATTGACATCACTCTCCCAGTAATGAATGAAATGATTTTTGCCTTTGTGATACCATCTCTATATCTCTAGAAACTTAGTTCCCAACAACTAGGGTATAATTTAAAGGAACTGTCTTTATCAAAAGGCTTTTCACTAAAATAAAATTTTCTGATAGACATGTTATAGTATTTAATTTCACTTTGGGAACTTAGATTATAGAGCTGTTTTGTGTTTTGTTTTTCCTAGCAACGTATGTTGAGCTTAAAATACTTTTTTTAAATATATGTATATTACGTATATTCTAAAATGTGAAGTTAGGCATCATTATCTCTTTATAAATTTAATTGATTTTGTGTTGTTTTTAAAGAGTCATTTATTTCAATCATGAAGACACCTGGAAGCTACAGGAAACCCATCTCATTTTGTTGTAGTACTGATTACTATCAACAGTTTGCTATTTTTTACCTGAGTATCCTGTTTATTTGTAAAGAAGCTAAATGACAGCCTGGTTCAGTTTTGAATTTTATATTAGGAGCAGAGTTTTCACTTAGTGCTGTCTTAGAATTCACAAGATGCTTGCTTCCAGGATGTGTGTCTTACTTTGACAAAAAAAGTTTTGTGATGAACAGTATGCTTGTTTTGCTCAATTTGAATTGAAGTTTATCTAATATTTCCCATATTAGTAATTATGTGAATTATGCATAATCTAAAATATAGAAAAATAGAACATCTAAAGTCTCAGTATCATTGTTTTTGTAGAGGTGTGTGTGTTTGGCAGAAATCTAAATAAATAATTTCCATCCTTGTAACAAATCCTCCAGAGATTTCCATAAAGTTTTATACTTTAGCTCTCAGTCCATTGATTACAATTTCTCTAATCCCTTGAGACTCTTTTAAAAATATATATTTATTTTAATTGGAGGCTAATTACTTCACAATATTGTAGTGATTTTTGCCATACATTGACATGAATCAGCCATGGATGTACATGTGTCCCCCATCCTGAACCCCCTTCCCCCTTCCCTCCCCATCCCATCCCTCAGGGTCGTCCCAGTGCACCAGCCCTGAATGCCCGGTCTCATGCATCGAACCAGGACTGGCAATCTGTTTCACATATGGTAATATACATGTTTCAATGCTATCTCTCCAATCATCCCACCCTCACCTTCTCCCACAGAGTCCACAAGTCTTCTTTGCATCTGTGCCTTGAGGCATTTTATATTAATATACAATGTCCCTTTTGCATGACTATCTCTGATGTTACTTTTGTGCTGTTGAATAAGAAACACCAAACTCCTTGTGTTGCTCATACTTTGTCGAGCAGAGGTTGCTTGCTTCTTTGTAGATGGTTTTTGTGAACAACCCATACCTAGGAATACAAAGAGAATACAGGTTACTAGGAATACAGATTACTTATATAACTTGTGCTTTCCTAAATATGTCTAATATGAGAATAAGCTTGTGAAGGCAACCAGGGTCTGTTTGAACATTACTTTTCCCTTCATGAAATGATCTTTCAAAAATCCACTTGAATTACCTGGATTGAAAGACTGAAGACTTCAGATAAGTGAGTTCATTACTTAGGGTGTAATCATAACACAAACAATTCAAGTATCCTTTCATCACAAACATCTTTAAATATCTGGCAAAAGTTTTATAACTTGAGTTTAAGTGAAAATTTGCTGCCATAATATGGTGTGCCAGATTCAACAGACATCAGTAGTCAATTCTGGCTCTTGTGTAATGTCCATTAAGGTGATGGATCATTTCTTCCCTCTTTCACTCCCATATTACCCCATTCAGTTACTGCTAATTGTTAGACATCTGGTATATAAGATAAGTATTTTTGCTCTGCCTATTAAAATCTGTGAAAATCAACATACCATAAATACACTGGGCTTCCCTAGTAGCTCAGATGGTAAAGAATCCACCTGCAACTTGGGAGACCTGGGTTCAATCCCTGGGTTGAGAAAGGAGCAGTGACCCACTCCAGTATTCTGATCTGAAAAATTCCATGGACAGAGCTTGGCGGGCTACAGTCCACAGGGTTGCAAATAGTTGGACACGACTGAGTGACTTTCACTCACTCATCAGTACACTACAGAAATATGTGAAGTAGGGAGCTAACTCCATGAGGTGAAATAGATCCAGGGGATGTCTTGGAAACAGTGGAGTATGAAACAGACCTTTGTAAGGGGTATATTTTGCCAAGAAATTTTAGAGTGAACTATATTCTAGGTAAATAAGCTGAGGGGGAAAAAAACCAAATATAGGATAATAATTTGTCCAGGAACAGAAAAGTTGTAATGTGGCTTAAGGGAAAATGTATATGGATTTGTGGCTGGGACAGAATTGTGGTTAGACTGCAGAGGCAGCTGGACAAGTTACAGTAAGTAATGTCTAAGAAGTTTAAATGTTAAAAGCAAATAGCTGTTGAAACATCATACTTTTATCTATTCACCTTAGTATTGATTTTGTCACCTACCTAATTGTCTTTTCAGTAAAAACAAATTTTTGTCAGCTTACAGTTTTGACAGATTAGCAGTCAATTCTTGGATACTGAGCACCTCTATGCTATCAGGCATTAAGTAATTCATTATTATGATACCATTTATAGACAAAACAACTGAAGGTTAGGTGCTTTGCCCAAAAACAGAATACCAGCAGTAGCTATGTTATTCAAATTCTCAGCCCTTATGCTCAAAATTGGCTTTCCTCATGGGTCAGATGGTAAAGAATCTGCCTGTAATGCAGGAGACCTGTGTTCAATCCCTGGATCAGGAAGATCCCCTGGAGAAGGAAATGGCAACCCACTACAGGATTCTTGCCTGATAAATTCCATGGACAGAGGAGCCTAATGGGCTACAGTCCATGGCATCACAAAGAGTCAGACATGACTAAGCGACTAACACTTTCACTTTCATGCTCAACATTTCTTTCCACGTGTCATAGTTGCCACACACAAAGTTGCCATACACACACACAAATTACTGTTTTAAAGTTACTGTAAGAATCCAAATATGTGAGAAAACAGTACTACTAAGCCTATAGTTCTTAAAATTTATATGCAGTAGAATAATGTAGAGGTATTTTTTAAAAATGTTGACTTCAGTCATCTCTCTGGAAGATTCTAATTCCCAATTTCTGGTTTAAATTTTGCGTGTTTAACAAGTACCTCAGATTATGATGCAGTGAATTTAGGAACTGTTTCGTGAGAAATACTATGCAGTTTTTCATTAAGACTTTAGTTGCATTTTACTAGGGCTATTAGTCCTTAAAATTGTGAAGCAACAAATATATCCGCTTTATAAAGGATTAGAGATCCAGAAAAGAATATAGACTACCTGTACACTAGGAAGAGTTGAATATTTTTATATAATGATGGGAACGCTAGGTTCTGTCAGAAGTCTGAAGTCAAAGAAGAGGTATAACCTGAAACAGAAAGACATGCTAAAAGGAGAGTAATAAGAGTGTGGGCAAACTTCTGCTTTAGTGGGTTTTGATGGAATAATTATTGAAACTCATATGTACATAGACATACACATACATACCTGAAAAATAGAATTGATAAGTATATAATTTTCTTTTGTTCTCATAGAAAGTAAAGTCAGGAAATAAAAATCTTTATGAAGAGATGAATTGCCCAAATTACTGATTGCTCACCCAACTCCCACAGCTAAGCTGTATTTTCTAGCCTCCTTTGGAGTTAGGTGAGGCCATGTCATTGGACTACAGCCAAGAAGATGTGAACAGAAATGATACATACTACTTATAACACTGGGTCAAGAAACCATCCTACATACCACCATACCTCCCATTCTTTTTCTCCATCTGCTGGCTGAATGGAGAGGACAATGAGAAATGGGAGGAAGACAGACAAAATGGAGGGAGTTTGGGTCCTCATCACTTGGAAGAAAGCAAACTGAGTAAGGACAACTGTTGGGTCACTGAGGTTAAAAAAAAGAAAACTTTACTATATGAAGCCTCTGAAACACTAAGGTACTTATATCAGAGAGCTTAAACCTGGATCCAATTCTTGTTTCTTTAGGCAGATATTTCAGTGATATTTCCTGTAACCTTTGGTAATGATAATCAAACATTTGCTTGCCTTCAAGCCATTTCTTGAGGGATCTTCATCTCAATTAAATAATTATATATATATAATTTATAAATTATATATATTATATAACATATATAAATAATTGAGATGAAGATTATATTTATTATAAATTATAAATTACTATATAATATTATAATTATATATATGCTGCAAATGGAATTTTGGTCAAAGGGAGGTATACTAGTTTCATTAAAGACTCTATTTCCCACATCAAGGCTGAAAACATATATTAACTGCTTAGGGCCTCTCGCTATTCCTTCAATCTTTCTCTCATTCTGTGCTTAAGTTCTAAGATGTATTTGATTTGAAGAAATGATTGCTGAACTAGAGCTAAAAATATATGGTATCATAAAGAATCCCCTGTGTTCTTAGGAAAACTAAACAGTATGAGTCATGTTGCCTCATATTTAGAAGAGTATACAAAGTTCATAAACCCTCTTAACATGAATTTTTAAATTATTAATGAATTATCCCTGTATTGGTCCCTACTATAAACATCAGAAAAATGCTCAGCTACAGTCTATAAAGCAGAGAAAGTGCTAAGTGTTACTTCTGAGATTAAAATGTTATATTCTTGCAGCTTATTTAGGAAATTTCTTCTGTTTACTCAGTTGCTGCATATTCTCTACTGTGAGTCTATTAATTATGTGCATTCATACCAATATTTGTGCTCCTTTTTACTTCTCACATTGCTTTCAATATGATATCTCATACTTAATAGTCAGTTTCTTCATTCTAGCCTGAAGAGTCTGTGAGAAGGTGAGTTAATCACTGTTATAAATGGATCTCAAAATTTGCATTTAAGAAGCATTTGCAGTATCATTCAGTTCAGTTCAGTTCAGTCACTCAGTCGTGTCCAATTCTTTGCAACCCCATGGACTACAGCATGCCAGGCCTCCCTGTCCATCACCAGCTCCTGGAGTTTACCCAAACTCATGTCCATTAAGTTGGTGATGCCATCCAACCATCTCATTCTCTGTGTCCCCTTCACCTACCTTCAAATTTTTCCCAGCATCAGGATTTTTTCCAATAAGTCAGCTCTTTACATCAGGTGGCCAAAGTATTGGAGCTTCAGCTTCAAAATCAGTCCTTCCAGTGAACACCCAGGACTGATCTCCTTTGGGATGGACTGGTTGGATCTTCTTGCAGTCCAAGGGACTCTCAAAAGTCTTCTCCAACACCACAGTTCAAAAGCATCAATTCTTGAGTGTTTAGCTTTCTTTATAGTCCAACTCTTACCTTCATACATGACTACTGGAAAAACCATAGCCTTGACTAGACAGACTTTTCTTGGCAAAGTAATATCTCTACTTTTTAATATGCTGTCTAGGTTGGTCATAGCTTTTCTTGCAAAGAGCAAACATCTTCTAATTTCATGGCTGCAGTCACTATCTGCAGTGATTTTTGAGCCCCCCAAAATAAAGTCTGACACTGTTTCCACTGTTTCCCCATCTATTTGCCATGAAGTGATGGGACTGGATGCCATGATCTTAGTTTTCTGAATGTTGAGTTTTAAACCAACTTTTTCACTCTCCTCTTTCACTTTCATCAAGAGGCTCTTTAGTTCTTCTTCACTTTCGGCCATAAGGGTGGTGTCATCTGCATATCTGAGGTTATTGATATTGAGAGTCTTGAGAGTCTCTCAAAGAGATCCTTGAGAGTCCCTTGGACTGCATGCAGTATCATAATTTAGTGTTATTATTTTGGATCCAAGTACACTTAAAGATTTCATGCTTCAATGGCAACTTTTTGTTTCTTTTTTTAAGAAGGCTATTATCACTTCCTTTGATCTGCTTTCTAATTTTAATATTTTCTATATAATTACTTTCCCTAACCCCTTTCTCTGTCTCCACATCTTCCCCATGCTACCATCAGATATGTACACATGAGGATAAGAACTGTTTAAGATGATGAGGTTTGGGGATGGTGGATTTTCCTAACTTTTTCCCCTGAATTCATTGGTGGTGGTTTAGTTGCTAAGTTGTGTCCAACTCTTGTGACCCCTTGGGCTGTTAGCCCACAAGATTCCTCTGTCCATCGGATTTTCCAGGCAAGAATACTGGACTGGGTCACCATTTCCTTCTCCAGGGGATCATCCCAACCCAGTGATTGAACCTAGGACTCCTGCATTGCAGGTAGTTTCTTTACCAACTGAATTTGAAGAATGTTTACCTATAAACATCATCTAATATTACCTTTTAAAAAATTTCATAGCGTAGTAAGTTTCAAATGATTGTCTTCTTTATGTTAGTAGCAAAATAGTGAAAATGTTTATTTTCAACATTATGCCATTTTCGTTTAATTTTTGAATATCTCAGGATAACTGAGTTGCCATAGCAATACCTGTAAGATGTGCAACTGCAAGAACTTTAAATGTTTTGATTTTATCTGTTCTTGATTGGTATTTCCTTATTTCCATTAGTTATTTTTATTAACAATTTAATGGGATAGATATTTACCAGCAGTTAGAAGTTGTTTCATAGACAGTAAAACTATTACAACTTTATAATTTTTATCTTAAATGTATGAACTATATTTGAAATACTTTCACTGATCTTAAAAGCAATGTATTTATTACAACACTCTTTGGCATATCTCAGAGCAAAAAGCTGATATTTGCTCCTCTGTGTTTCTTCTACACCCTGAGCATACACTCTTCTCAGTGCTCACCATATTTTATGTAAGTAATATTAACTTGTCTAATTTTGCACACCACTTTGTACAAAAAGTACATATTATTTATATTATGTACATATATTATTTATATATATGTAAAAAGTATATATATTATTTATATTATGACTATAAATTGCAGTGAATGTTGCATGATAAGTGTACAAAAGTTGTTTCTTAGCTTGTTTTCCTTTTAACTATTGAACCTTATATCCCAGTGGCTTGGACTGAATTCATCAGATGATTTGTCAACATACACTCAAACTTGCAAATAAAATAGGGCAGATAGTATTTGTTTGTACCTATCTGGCTTATTTCACTTAACATATTGCCTCCAGGCCCATACATGTTGCTGCAAATGGCAAAATTTCATTCTTTTCTATAACTGAGAGCAATCCATAGTATACACATATAATGTCTCTTCATCTACTCACTTAAGACACTTCCATATCTTGCAATTGTAAATAATGCTACTGTGAACATTGGGGTGCATACATCTTCTAGAATTAGTGTGTTGTTTTTTGGAGTCTATACCTAGGAGTGAAATTTCTGGCTCATATGGTAATTCTACTTTTAGTTTTTTGAAAAATTTTCATAGTGTTTTCCACAGTGACATCACCAATTTACATTTCAACAGTGTACAAGGATTCTCTTTTCACCACATCCCTACCAACATTTGTCATGTTCTCTTTGATGATAACCATTCTGACAAGTGTGGTGATATTTCATTGTGATTTTGATTTGCATTTCCCTGATGGTTAGTGATGTTGAACATATTTTAATTTGCTTCTTGGCAATTTGCATTTCCTCTTTGGAAAAATGTTAATTCAGTTCTCCTGCCCATTTTTTATTGGGGCTTTTTTTTTGATGTTGAGTTATATGAGCTGCGTATGTATGATGGCTATTAACTCATTAGTCATATCATCTGCAGATACTTTCTCCCACTCAGTAAGTTGTCTTTTCGTTTTGCTAATGGCTTCCTTTGCTGTGCAAAAACTGTACATTTATGGTCAATTAATCTACAACAAAGGAGGCAAGAATATACAATGGCAAAAAGATATTCTCTTCCATAAGTGGTGCTGGGAAAACTGGACAGCTACATGTAAAAGAATGATGTTAAAATGTTCTCTAACATCATATACAAAAATAAACTCAAATTTATTAAAGATATTAATATAAATGTCAAGCCAGACCATAAAACTCCTAGATGAAAACATACGCAGAACACTCTTTGATGTAAATCATAGCAGTATTTTTTTGGATATGTCTCCTAAACCAAAGGAAATAAAAGCAAAAGTAAACTTAAAAGTGTTTCAAATCTGCCAAGTACAAGATACTTCCCTGTGCAATACAATGAACACCAAAGGCATTTTGTACATTTACTTTATGAATTAGGCAAACCATGGCCTATTCAAAGCCATTTGTACTTTTTTTGTATACAACTTGAAAAATAATATTTAAATGTTAGACAGTGAGTGTACTCTTGGGTTATGTTCTGTCAGTATGTGAGTTTGTTAGCCACTATTTTTTCTTTTCTCAAAATCTAAAGTTTGCATATTTTTTTCCTGCAATCAAGGACTCCTAATGCTGCAAAGAAAATTTCAAATATGCAGGCCTTAAGAACTATCCTATAGAGGTGTGCGGGGCAGAGCCGCTGAGGCGGCGGGGCCGCTGGCGTCGTCTGGCCCGAGTAGACCAGGCCCAGGGTCTACTGGAAGGCCTAGGAAGGTCTGGCAGCAAAATTGTCCCAAGAGGGTATCCTATACAGAGGAAGGTTTGGGGAAAGGCCCTGAGATGATGCTCCTACAGTAACAGTGAGGAAACCTAGACCCACCCACCAGAAAACCACACAAGCCTTCCCATCCAGGAAACTTCGACAAACCACACATCCAACCCATCCCACAGAGAGGAATCCCCACAATAAAGGGACAACACAGCAAGATAAACAAGATGAAAAGGCAGAGAAATACCCAGCAAGTAAAGGAACAGGATAAATACCCCCTAGACCAAACAAAAGACGAAGAGATAGGAAGTCTACCTGACAAAGAATTCCAAATAATGATAGTGAAAATGATCCAAAACCTGGAAAATAAGTTGGAGTTGCAGCTCAATAACCTGCAGGCAAGGATTGAGAAGATGCAGGTAAGCTTTAACAAGGACTTAGAAGAAATGAAAAAGAGTCAAAATACAATAAATAATGCAATAAATGAGATCAAAAACACCCTGGAGGGAACCAACAGTAGAATAACAGAGATAGAAGACAGAATAAGTGAGGTAGAAGACAGAATGGCAGAAATAAATGAAACAGAAAGGAAAAATGAAAAAAGAATTAAAAGAAATGAGGAAAAACTTAGAGACCTCTGGGACAATATTAAACGCACCAATATTTGAATCATAGGAGTCCCAGAAGAAGAAGACAAAAAGAAAGACCATCAGAAAATTCTTGAAGAGATAATTGTATAAAACTTCCCTAAAGTGGGGAAGCAAATAGCCACTCAGGTCCAAGAAACACAGAGAGTCCCAAATAGAATGAACCCCAAATGGAACACCCCAAGACACATATTAATCAAATTAGCAAATATCAAATACAAAGACCAAATATTAAAAGCAGCAAGGGAGAAGCAAAAAATAACTCACAAGGGGAATCCCATAAGGATAACAGCTGATCTCTCAACAGAAACGCTTCAGGCCAGAAGGGAATGGCAAAACATACTTAAAGTCATGGAAGAAAACAATCTACAACCCCGACTACTGTACACAGCAAGGATCTCATTCAAATTTGAAGGAGAATTCAAAATTTTCTCAGACAAGCAGAAACTGAGAGAATTCAGCAACACCAAACCAGCCCTCCAACGAATGCTAAAGGAACTTGCCTAGATAGGAAACACGGATGGGATAGATAATCTGGAACCCAAAACAATAAAATAAATGGCAGCGGAATCATACTTATCAATAATTACCTTAAATGTAAACGGGCTGAATTTCCCAACCCAAAGACAAAGATTGGCCGATTGGATACAGAAACAAGACCACTATATATGTTGTCTACAAGAGACCCACCTCACACCTAGGGACACATATAGACTGAAACTTAAAGGCTGGAAAAAGATATTCCATGCAAATAAAGACCAAAAGAAAGCAGGAGTGGCAATACTCATATCAGATAAAGTAGACTTTAAAATAAAGGCAGTGAAAAGAGATAAAGATGGACATTACATAATGATCAAAGGATCAATCGAGGAAGAAGAAATAACAATTATAAATATTTATGCACCTAACATAGGAGCTCCACAATATGTAAGGCAAATGCTAACTAGTATGAAAGGGGAAATCAACAACAACACAATAATAGTGGGAGACTTTAATACACCACTCACACCAATGGATAGATCAACTAGACAGAAAAGTAACAAGGAAATTCAAACTTTAAATGATACAATAGACCAACTAGACCTAATGTATATCTATAGGTCATTCCACCCCAAAACAAGGAATTTCACCTTTTTCTCAAGCGCACACGGGACCTTCTCCAGGATAGATCACATCCTGGGACATAAATCTAACCTTGATAAATTCAAGAATATTGAAATCATCCCAAGCATCTTTTCTGACCACAATGCAGTGAGATTAGATATCAACAACAGGAGAAAACCTTTCAAAACTTCCAACATATGGAGGCTCAACAACACACTGCTGAATAACCAACAAATCACAGAAGAAATAAAAAATGAAATTCAGTTATGCATGGAAACGAATGAAAATGAAAACACAACAGCCCAAAACCTATGGGACACTCTGAAAGCAATGCTAAGGGGAAAGTTCATAGCAATACAAGCTCACCTCAGGAAACAAGAAAAAAATCAAATAAATGACCTTACTTTACACCTAAAGCAACTAGAAAGGGAAGAGAGGCAGAAGCCCAGGTCTAGTAGAAGGAAAGAAATCTTAAAGATCAGGGCAGAAATAAATGCAAAGGAAACAAAAGTGACCATAGCAAAAATCAACCAAGCCAAAAGCTGGTTCTTTGAGAAGATAAATAAAATTGACAAACCATTAGCCAGACTCATCAAGAAACAAAGGGAGAAGAACCAAATCAACAGAATTAGAAACGAAAACGGAGAGATCACAACAGAAAACACAGAAATACAAAGGATCATAAGAGACTATTATCAGCAACTATATGCAAATAAACTGGACAATTTGGATGAAATGGACAAATTCCTAGAAAAGTATAACTTTCCAAGACTAAACCAGGAAGAGATAGATAATATCAACAGACCCATCACAAGCACGGAAATTGAAACCGTAATCAGAAATCTTCCAAAAAACAAAAGCCCAGGACCAGATGGCTTCACAGCTGAATTCTACCAAAAATTTAGAGAAGAGCTAACACCTGTTCTACTCAAACTCTTCCAGAAAATTGCAGATGAAGGTAAACTTCCAAACTCATTCTATGAGGCTACCATCACCCTAATTCCAAACCCGGCAAACATGCCACAAAAAAAGAAAACTACAGGCCAATATCACTGATGAACTTAGATGCAAAAATCCTCAACAAAATTCTAGCAAATAGAATCCAACAACACATTAAAAAGATCATACATCATGATCAAGTAGGCTTTATCCCAGGGATGCAAGGATTCTTCAATATTCGTAAATCAATCAATGTAGTACACCACATTAACACATTGAAAAATAAAAATCACATGATTATCTCAATAGATGCAGAGAAAGCCTTTGACAAAATTCAACATCCATTTATGATAAAAACCCTCCAAAAAGCAGGAATAGAAGGAACATACCTCAACATAATAAAAGCTATATATCACAAACCCACAGCAAACATTATCCTCAATGGTGAAAAGCTGGAAGCATTCCCCCTGAAATCAGGAACAAGACAAGGGTGCCCACTCTCACCACTACTATTCAACATAGTTTTGGAAGTCTTGGCCACAGCAATCAGAGCAGATAAAGAAATCAAAGGAATCCAGATTGGAAAAGAAGAAGTAAAACTCTCTCTGTTTGCAGATGACATGATCCTCTATATTGAAAACCCTAAAGACTCTACTAGAAAATTACTAGAGCTAATCAGTGAATATAGCAAAGTTTCAGGATATAAAATCAACACACAGAAATCCCTGGCATTCCTATACACTAACAGTGAGAAATCAGAAAGAGAAATTAAGGAAACACTTCCATTCACCATCGAAACAAAAAGGATAAAATACTTAGGAGTATTTCTACCTAAAGAAACAAAAGACTTGTATATAGAAAACTATAAAACACTGATGAAAGAAATCAAGGAGGACACAAACAGATGGAGAAATGTGCCGTGTTCGTGGATTGGAAGAATCAATATAGTGAAAATGAGTATACTACCCAAAGCAATCTATAGATTCAATGCAATTCCTATCAAGCTACCAGAGGTCTTTTTCAGATAATTAGAACAAATAATTTCTCAATTTGTATGGAAATACAAAAAACCTCGTATAGCCAAAGCAATCTTGAGAAAGAAGAATGGAACTGGAGGAATCAACCTACCTGACTTTAGGCTATACTACAAATCCACAGTCATCAAGACAGTATGGTACTGGCACAAAGACAGAAATATAGATCAATGGAACAGAATAGAAAGCCCAGAGATAAATCCACGCATTTATGGACACCTTATCTTTGACAAAGGAGGCAAGAATATACAATGGAGAAAAGACAACCTCTTTAACAAGTGGTGCTGGGAAAACTGGACAGCCACTTGTAAAAGAATGAAACTAGATCACTTTCTAACACCATACACAAAGATAAACTCAAAATGGATCAAAGATCTAAGCATAAGACCAGAAACTATAAAACTCCTAGAGGATAACATAGGCAAAACACTCTCTGCCATAACCCAAAGCAGGATACTCCATGACCCACCTCCCAGAATATTGGAAATAAAAACACGAATAAACAAATGGGACCTAATTAAAATTAAAAGCTTTTGCACAACAAAGGAAGCTATAAGCAAGGTGAAAAGACAGTCTTCAGAATAGGAGAAAATAATAGCCAATGAAGCAACAGACAAACAATTAATCTCAAAATTATACAAACAACTCCTGCAGCTCCATTCTAGAAAAATAAACAACCCAATTAAAAAGTGGGCCAAAGAACTCAACAGACATTTCTCCAAAGAAGATATAAAAATGGCTAACAAACACATGAAAAGATGCTCAACATCACTCATTATCAGAGAAATGCAAATCAAAACCACAATGAGGTACCACTTTACACCAGTCAGAATGGCTGCCATCCAAAAGTCTACAAGCAATAAATGCTGGAGAGGATGTGGAGAAAAGGGAACCCTCTTACACTGTTGGTGGGAATGCAAACTAGTACAGCCACTATGGAAAACAGTGTGGAGGTTCCTTAAAAAGCTGCAAATAGACCTGCCATATGACCCAGCAATCCCACTGCTGGGCATATACACCGAGGAAACCAGAATTGAAAGAGCCACGTGTACCCCAATGTTCATCGCTGCATTGTTTACAATAGCCAAGACATGGAAGCAACCTAGATGCCCATCAACTGACGAATGGATAAGAAAGCTGTGGTACATATACACAGTGGAATATTACTCAGGATTAAAAAAAAAAATTCATTTGAATCAGTTCTACTCAGGTGGACGGAACTGGAGCCTATTATCCAGAGTGAAGTAAGCCAGAAGGAAAAACAACAATACAGTATACTAACGCATATATATGGAATTTAGAAAGA
>ML662447.1:11428039-11466154 GCA_007570785.1 Antilocapra americana
AGCCACGTGTACCCCAATGTTCATCGCTGCATTGTTTACAATAGCCAAGACATGGAAGCAACCTAGATGCCCATCAACTGACGAATGGATAAGAAAGCTGTGGTACATATACACAATGGAATATTACTCAGCATTAAAAAAAAATTCATTTGAAGCAATTCTACTCAGATGGACGAAACTGGAGCCCATTATCCAGAGTGAGGTAAGCCAGAAGCAAAAACAACAATACAGTATATTAACGCATATATATGGAATTTAGAAAGACGGTAACGAGAACCCAACATGCGAGACAGCAAAAGGAACGCAGATGTATAGAATAGACTCGTGGACTTTGTGGATGAGGGTTAGGGTGGGATGATACTGGAGAAGGGCATTGAAGCATGTTAATTGTCATGTGTCTAATCAATCGCCAGCCCAGGATTGATGCTCGGGGCTGGTGCATCGAGATTTCCTGGGGGGAGGGAGGAGGGGGAGAGGAGGAAGGGGGTTTCCGGAGGGGAAGCATATGTAAACCCATGGTGATATCATGACAATGTATGGCAAAAACAATAAAAAAAAATTAATTAATTAAAAAAAAACTTCCACTCTCCTAGAAACTATATAAAATCCCCAGAAAATTCATATTAAACTTTAAAAAATAATTCTAGTTTTCTCTTTTCTTTTAATAATTGACATATGAAGTGGGTTTGCATACAGTAGGGATCACTGGGTACAAAATTTTTGCTAGCCTAATATTTTGCCTGAAAAGTGAGAAATGAAAGAAATAATTCTATCAGTATAATTTTTGCAAACTCTCCATGAGAACACTTTATTCCAGGCCAGGATTTCTATCTACCAATACAAATTTCCTAGAAGATATTTTTTCAAGTATGTTATGTAGAAAAACGTGAAAATTTCTTTGTCTTTTGAACTTTCGTGTTCACTCTGGTTTGTCAGAAATATTGTGTCTTCATGATGTAACATGCCACATGCATGTCAAATGGGGCTTTCAGTTATGAGTTTTTAAATTTGTTTCTTTAAGTCATATTTGTATCCACCAGTAATGGTATCTTGTTTTGCTTTTGTGTGTTCGTCCATGATTTGTATTTCAAATTGTAGTGTTAGGTAAATCAGTTATAAAAAATCACATTCTTACAAAAGAGATGAGTAGCCAGCGTTCATCAAAGAAACCTGAGAGCAGAGATGACGAGAGGAGAGCTGGAGTATATTAGCAACGGAGGACATGATGACATCATACAAATAAGTACTCAAAAATGTGTGCTTCCTGTGCACACATGTGGTCTCCCAGCATATTCCTTCTTATTTTATTAATGTCTTACTTACTTTTAAGTAATAATCTGTTAAAGTAATATGCAAAGGCAACCATTCATTATGCTGTTCTTAATCAGCAACATTAAAAATTACAAATGAATGTCATTACTAATAGTCATTAATTTATGCTAATAGCTATTTCTTAGACACCTTCTTCAATGAACCAAACTTTGGACTAAATATATTACATTCATTTTGCTGTTAGTAGTTCAAAATCTATATCTTAAAGAGAGGGAAACTGAGGCTCAGAGAAAATAAGTAGCACCTTTAAAATAACAATTTTTTTTTGATGAAACAGGGATTCATCAAAAAAAAAAAACCAAAAACCAAAAAACTCAAGTCTCTGACTCCAGTACCTAGTTTGTTTTTCCCTAGATGATGTGGGTTCAAATTAAGTCTAAATAGAAAAGTAATTCCTTAAAAAGATGAGTATTCAGTAGTAATAATTTAATGGAACTGCTAACAGTAAAGCTATTATTTTCTAAGCACCTTCTGGAAACTTATTTTTGGGAGGAAATGTATATCTAATACCACTTTTTAATTCCAGGAGCTCATTAAACTAAACTTCATAAGTGGTAATTCTGCTTTCAGAATTCCTTACCTCTTTCTTTTTCAGTATTCTGCTTACATTCGAGTGCAGAGATTAAAACAAACTAGTAAATAAAATACGGTGGCAAAGTGCTATTATTAAAAACACATGAAGGAGGGTGATGAGGGAGTGCTAGCTGTGAAAGGGGAATTTTCAAAGGATGATATATTGATTGGAAAAATATTTAAATAGGGACTACAAAAGTTTGTTATCCTGAGGAACTGAAAAGATGGAGTTATCTCATACTGACATACAGCAGATGATGTGAAGTGAAGATTTGGGCTATATACCTAGGAATTCAAAAGCAAAAAGAAGTGATTGTTTAACAAAATCAAATAAAAACGATATATCCATTAAATAACTGTGTAATTACTCAAATGGAATACATCTGTTGAAATACAGAACCTTTATCAGAATCTTAAGGTCTCGTTGTAGAATCACAAAACAAGAAAAAATTATTTGGACTGAAATTGTAGTATGTTCATATAATTGACAAACTTTGACTCTGACTAACGTTGCTTGAAGGATTTTTTTTTTTAATTCGCAGCTTCAATATTTGTCTTTGTTATGTCAATTTTTTCTGCTACTTGGAAAGAAAAACTGTAATCTCTGTGCTTCTGCTCAATTTGCTGTGAAGTTAAAACCACTCTAAAAAATGCTTTCTATCTAAATTCATTTACCTGAATTTTATATTCATTACATTTTGTATTTTAAAAAACTGGGAATCATATATTTGACAAAGTAAATTTTTTGTCCCTTTTATATAATGATCAATCTGTTCAGTTCAGTTGCTCAGTCATGTACGACTCTTTGAGACCCCAAGGACTAAAGCATGCCAGAGTTCCCTGTCCATCACTGACTCCTAGAGCTTGCTCAAACTCATGTCCATTGACTAGGTGATGCCATCCAACAATCTCATCCTCTGTCGTCCACTGCTCTTCCTGCCTAAGTCTTTCCCAGTATCGGGGTCTTTTCCAATGAGTCAGTTGTTCACATCAGGTGGCCAAAGTATTGGAGCTTCAATTCAACAGCAGTCCTTCCAATGAGTATTCAGGATTGATTTCCTTTAGAATTGACAGGTTTGATCACCTTGCAGCCCAAGCAACTCTCAAGAGTCTTCTCCAACACCACAGTTCAAAAGCATCAATTCTTCTGCACTCAGATTTCCTTATGATCCAACTCTCACATCCATACATGACTACTGGAAAAACCATAGGTTTGACTGGATGGACCTTTGTCAGCAAAGTTAATGTCTCTACTTTTTAAAATGCTGTCTAGGTTGGTCATAGCTTTTCTTCCAAGGGGAAAGCATCTTTTAATTTCATGCCTGCAGTCACCATCTGCAGTGATTTTGGAGCCCCCCAAAATAAAGTCTGTCACTGTTTTCACTATTTCTCCATCTATTTGCCATGAAGTGATAAGACCGGATGCCATGATCTTCATTTTTTGAATGTTGAGTTTTAAGCTAGCTTTTTCACTTTCTTCTTTCCCTTTCACCAAGACGCTCTTTAGTTCTCCTTCATTTTCTGCCATAGGGTGGTTTCATCTGCATATCTGAGCTTACTGATATTTCTCATGGCAATCTTGATTCCAGCTTGTGCTTCATCCAGCCCAGCATTTCTCTCTAAACTGAGATAACTGAAAATTGAAATATTATGGTGTAATTTTAGTTTTCAACTTCACAACATAAACCCTTCTTGCTATTTACATTCATAGACTACTTCCTATTTAATTATTGTTACTTGTATGAATATTTTACAACTGAAATATATTTAGCTACACATATTAGTGTACAGTTGGATTAGTTTTCACATACATATGCACTCATGAAATCATCATCCCAATCAAGATAAACATATTATTCATCATGAAACATTTGTAACTCCTCTCTCCCCCTATCCTCAAGCAACTACTGATGTACATTCTGTCAACATAGGTTTGTTTGTATTTTCTTGCATATTATGTATTTGAATTATATAATATATACTTTTTTTTTGTTTGACTTCTTCGACTCAGCTTAATCTCAAAATTTGAGATATACCATATTGTTGTGTTTATTCTTTTTCATTCCACTTAATTGTATTTTAGTTTTAATTCATTGTATAGACATACTGCTGGGAGCCGTCAGGATGCCCCCTTGCTAGGATGACAAGGTCACGAGACTAAGAAAGAAATTGCAAAGCTGACTTTCTTTATCGGGGCATCCTGGGCAAGCCCCACCCCTGATATTTTTCTTGGGAGTTCTGTCCATGCTCGGAACATTGGCTCATCTCAGTAGGTCAGTCCCAGTTGGAAAGAATTCATCCTGAGATAATCCCCCCAGACCTTATCGATCAGAAGATCTGGGAAGGTGGATCACCTTCCCCGGGGGCTAAGGAGGAATGAAAGGGACATTTAAATAGATTACTACACCTCCTACTAGTTACTGGGGAGTTTACCAAGAGTTCTCTGGGGGTCATGGCAAGGCCACCACCAGAAGGGCTCATACTTGGGTCACCTTTCCACCTCCCACTCCCCCACCACTCCACTGAGGAGGCGCCCTTCCTTGAAGAAACCAGGCTGGAATGGGATTTAGGAATGCTCATAACTGTGGCCAGCATAGTTGGAGATATTGATTGCTTTAGGATAATGTAGACAAAGGAATTCATTATAGTAGCTATAAGGTTAATAGGGTTTTATTGCTAAAGCAGTGCTGCTAGACTGTCTCTTAGTCCTCTTTCCTCTTTCTAAACTGTCTCTTTGTCCTCTTTCCTCTTTCCTGGTAAGAACCAGAATAGGTTAATAGAATAAAAGTTTCAAGCTTGAGCCCTTCTTTCTAGCTTCTACATAGTTGCACCTAGTAAGAGAAATGTAACCTTTCTACTTAGATTAATGTACTTATCCGAAGTATGCTGGAGACATTCAAATGGTAAACATACTATTGTTAAGTCTAATTATGCAAAAATCCGACCTTTTGCAAGGAAAATGAGCTTAATATTAAAGTTGTTGATGGTAGGCAGAAAACAAAAGATTGTATAGAATATTTGTGATGTAATGGGGATGTTTTTTGGCTATAAAACTGTAAACTAACAAAAATAAAGTGAGAGACTTCTCCATCACCCCACAAAACTAACAGGAATAAATAGAGACTGCTCCATCACCACACATCGACTCAGCTCAGTTCTTCCGCCCATGCCATTCATCCCTCAAGACCCTCGGACCCCGCCGAGGCTGGACCCTGGCAACATACCACAATTCTTTCATAAAGTCATTTGTTAAGTGACACTTGGGTTGTTTCTGGTTTTTAGCTGTTATGAATAAAGATGCTGTTATCTTTTTTGTAAATTCTTTGTATGTACACGTGTCTTCATTTCTTAAGGGTAAATTCTTATAAGTGTACAGGTTGGTACGCGTGCCTTCATGTCTTAAGGGTAAATTCTTGTAAATGTGCAGATTGGATCATATGGAAGTGTCTGGAACTTTTGAAGAAATCAGCATATTGTTTTTCAGTGTTTCTGTTGCTTTACAATCCCACAGTAATGTAAAAGAACTGCAGTTATTCCTTGTCTTCAATGCTTGATATGATCAGTCTTATCAATTTTAGACATTTTATAGGAGTATTATAGTATGTCTTGATGA
The DNA here is from genome assembly GCA_007570785.1 of Antilocapra americana. Lineage (NCBI taxonomy): Eukaryota > Metazoa > Chordata > Mammalia > Artiodactyla > Antilocapridae > Antilocapra > Antilocapra americana. Next base: position 11,433,558 of record ML662447.1, read on the forward strand.
TTTTAATTAATGATTAATTTGCAATTAATAATGTTGAGCATTTTTTCATGTGCATATTTGCCATCCATATATTTTATTTGGTAAAGTAACAGCTCGAATTATTTGCCCTTAAAATAATTTGCTGTTTGTTTTCTTCATTTTGTGAGTCTCTGTACATGTGAATACAAGCATTTATTAAATATAATATCTTCAGATCACTTATTCCAATCTGCAATTAATATTGTTATTACTATTATTATCTTAGCTGTCTTTTGAAGAGCAGATATTCTTGATTTTGATATATCCTAATTGATCAATAGTTCATTTTTATGACCTGAGCATTTGATATAAATAAGAAAATTTTGCCTAACCCAAAGTCAAAAATATTTTTTCTTGCTTAGCTGGTGGAAAAAGGAACTATCTTATCCTTGTATGACTCTGTTGATATTCCCTCTGCTCTTTTCGAGTGCTTTCCCTCTAGAGTCCAGCAGTCTCTTCACATACATTGTTGTACTAATTGAGAGACATGAGAAGGACTCTTGTTCACATCTCTAGAGCTGGTATCTCTCTATACAGTTCCCTCCTCTCCTGTATTCTGCCCTACATACTCTCCCTTCCCGTGGCCTCCCTAGATTTCTAGCTCCATCTCCTAATTTTAAGCGGAGAAGGCAATGGCAATTCACTCCAGTACTCTTGCCTGGAAAATCCCATGGATGGAGAAGCCTGGTAGGCTGCAGTCCATGGGATCGCGAAGGGTCGGACACGACTGAATGACTTCACTTTTACTTTTCACTTTCATGCATTGGAGAAGGCAATGGCAACACACTCAGGTGTTCTTGCCTGGAGAATCCCAGGGATGGAGGAGCCTCGTGGGCTGCCATCTATGTGGCTGCACAGAGTCGGACATGACTGAAGTGACTTAGCAGCAGCAGCTTCATTTCAAGAGGACTTCCAGGCTGGGTGTTCTATGTCTCTGAGACACAGCCTGGAAACTATCTTGAGACTCTAAGTTAAAGCAATCATAAAGATCATTTCATTATTTATCCCATCTCGTGGATCTTTTCTGTACATTGTCTGTTGAACAATGTCTAGTAAACACTGTTTCATGTGCATGTCTAGTTTTTCATTTAAGTGAAAGGGTAATTCCTATCTGTGTAACTCTACCTTGACCAGAAGTGAAAGACCCAATAGTATCAATCTGATGTTTATTTAACTTGCTCTTTTATCACCTGTGATCTTTTATGTAGTTTTTTTTTTTTTTGCTTTTCCATTCTTAATCCTGTAATGTTTCTTCATTGACATTATTAATATTGATTCGAGAATAGTTAATGGTTGTTAATATTGCTAAATCTTCATAAAACAGCTAAATAGTTTACTTCACCACCTTTTGGAGGCTTTGAATGGAGAAAATTCTCCATGGGTTTCTTGTATTTCTGCATGTTTTGTGAGGAAAGGAATTAATTGAGTTTTTATTCACTGTCTTTTCAATGATATTTGCACAGAGAACATCTTTGGAAAAGAGCGATGATGTCCCTTAGAGCAAAGAGCATATTAGCCTTTAGTCTTGGAAGATAGAGATAAAATCTAGAGCAAAGGGTAGTCATGTTTACTGCCCATTGGAAGACATTCAGGTTCCTCTCTTGTAATGATACCCCTTGCCAATGCACCTGCCAACTGGATCTTTCCATGTAGCCCTATAGGAATTAGGGCCTATGGGGCCAGTATAAGAAAATGTTAGTACTCGGACTATTGCTGTTTCTGTGAGTAACAGAGTTCTTTGTCTCTGATGAAGGAGTCTTAATTCTTCTGCCAACATTCATGACATCATGGAAGGTGAAATTCTTCTTTGAAAAACAGACACATCTCAGATTTTTTTACGGTTTCGAGAAACTTTTGTGATAATTTTCAAGTCTAGATTGAGTCAAATTATTAATTGAAGAAAGTTTCTGGTTGTTTTGTCATTATTAATGTGTGATAACTATGTGAAACAGGTATTTTAGACCACACTGGTATATTATGACAATTATTCTAACATCTCTTGAAAATGAGCAAATGGAATGAATAAAATATTTGGTCACACTCTCCTGAATTGATAGTTCAATTTAACATCAAAGCATAGAAAGAAATGTACATACCTGCAAAGTAAGTCCTGAGGAAGTTTTTACTGCTTGTCTTAACATTATCTGTAGAATAAACTGAAACATAGGGGCAGGAAGAAACAGCCTCTTGGATACAGAAAAGTGACTGATCCTTTTCTTGTTCAGTTCCTTCCATTAGCCCCCTTTTTCTGAGAAAATGGAAAGTGTGAACCTGGCTCCCAGGTAAATCACATCTATTCTTGAGTGGTTTATAACATATCAGGCACGGTGAAATCAACATCAACATGAAAGATGAACAAGGGTAACTTACCCAAGAAAGTATTTTATCCTTGGGGCCATTATTTTCAACTATTGTGTGCTTCTGCATTGTCATCTATAAAAGTAAAAATATATTTGTGAAAGACATAATATAGTACAGTTGGTCCTTAAACAACATGAGTTTGAGCTTCGGGGTCCACTTCTGCACAGATTTTTGTTCATTGGTAAATATAATAGTACTACATGATCTGTGGTTGGTTGAATTTTTGGAAATGAAGTGAAAGGTATATTATTTTCATATGGCTGCAGTACACTAACAAAGTACCATAAACTTGGTGGCTTTGAACAACAGAAATTTATTGTCTCATAATTCTGGAGGCTAAACTATAAAATCAAGGTATTGGTAAGACCACGCTCCCTCTAAAAACTGTAAGAAAAATTTTTTCTTTCATCTTTTAGCTTCTGACAGCCCCAGATGTTACTTGATAGGTGGCTTCCTAATTCCACCCTCTACCTCCATCTTAAAAGGTATTTCCCTTTGTCCCTTCATCATCTTTCTTCTGTGTGTCTGTGCCTATATATATATTTTTTTAATAGTGAGACCATCGTATTGGATTAAGATTCACCCAAGTGACTACTTTAATTTTATTACCTCTATTTTATTTTTATTTCCAAATAAAGTCATATTCTGAGGTAATGGGTGGTAGAGGTGGCTAGGACTTCAGATATCTTTTTTTTTTTTTAACTCGATACAATTCAATCCATTACAAAAGTAATTATGCTACATGTGTAATAAGCAGTATGGATGTTTTATTGAAAGTATGTACCTAAGAAAAAGGAACATGTTTCTGAAAACCTAACATTACTTAAAACTAGAATAATGTAGGATGGTCTTGACGATGCACAGAGGATATGTTGTTTCTTAAAGTGATTCCACCCTGTAATGACAGTTTACAGTTTAATTCACTTGGACACATCCCCCTGATACAGTTTCTGTACTCGTTAATTTTTTCTAAATATACAATATCATATTATGCTAAAATTAACTTAGCCTGATTGACATAAAATACAACTTCACAGGGCAACTGGATCATGTTGAGTGCATTTGTGCATAACCAAGTTTTTGTAGGTGATACCCATTAAATTTAAAGATTTTGAAGTCCCTGTAAATTGAAATTTAATCCCACTAAATAGTGGGACTTGTTATAATTAATATGATCCTGAATAATTAGTAATATATATGAATAACCTCTTGAAGAGATCTCTAGTCTTTCCCATGCTATTGTTTTCCTCTATTTCTTTGCATTGATCACTGAAGAAGTCTTTCTTATCTTTCCTTGCTATTCTTTGGAACTCTGCATTTAAATGGGTGTATATTTCCTTTTCTCCTTTGCCTTTCTCTTCTCTTCTTTTCACAGCTGTTTGTAAGATCTTCTCAGACAACCATTTTTCCTTTTTGCATTTCTTTTTATTGGGGATGGTCTAACCCCTGCCTCCTGTACAATGTCATGAATCTCCATCCATAATTTGTGACAATAACCTCATCATTCATATCAATAACCTCACATATGCAGATAACACCACTCTAATGGCAGCAAGTGAAGAACTAACGAGACTCTTGATGACAGTGAAGAGGAGAGTGAAAAAATTTGCTTAAAAGTCAACATTCAGAAAACTAAGACCATGGCATCTGGTCCCATCACTTCATGGCAAATAGAGGGAGAAACAGTGGAAATGGTGACAGACTTTATTTTTGGGGGCTCCAAAATCACTGCAGATGGTGACTACAGCCATGAAATTAAAAGATGCTTGCTCCTTGGAAGAAAAGTTATGACCAACCTAGACAGCATATTAAAAAGCAGAGACATTACTTTGCCAACAAAGGTCTGTCTAGTCAAAGCTCTGTTTTTTCTAGTAGTCATGTATGGATGTGAGAGTTAGACTATAAAGAAAGCTGAGCACCAAAGAATTGATGCTTTTGAATTGTGGTGTTGGAGAAGACTCTTAAGAGTCCCTTGGACTGCAAGGAGATCAAAAGAGTCCATTTGAAAGGAAATCAGTGATGCTGAAGTTGAAGCTCCAATAGCTTGGCCACCTGATGCGAAGAGCTGACTCATTAGAAAATGATGCTGGGAAAGATTGACGGCAGTAGGAGAAGGGGATGACAGAAGATGAGAATGTTGAATGGCCTCACAGACTCAGTGAATATGAGTTTGGGTAAATTCCAGGAATCGGTGATGGACAGGAAAGTTTGATGTGCTGCAGTCCATGGGGTCACAAAGATTCGGGCATGACTAAGTGACTGAACTGAACTGATAAATAACTGCTTACATGTGCAAATCACATTAATTTGGTACAGTAGAACTCAGTCAAGAAAAAAAAGACCTAAAGATATACATTAAACAGTTACTTGTCACTATAAATGCATTTCAATTTAAACTTTATCAATGTTTCCTTTTCTGCTTGCAATCATGATAACCTAATTAGTGTGTCAAAATTATAGTCATAAAAATATGCCCTCAGGAAGGAACGGAAGAATTCTTGCCTGGTATTTCACTCTAAATTATTCTTTGTCAGTATAGCATGAATAAGGGAAAACACCTGACATCAGATTATCAGTGCTCTTGATTAAGGATTCTAGCAAAGAGACACTTGAAAAGGATGAGAATATATGTCTTTGCTTCAAATCTAGGCCTCTTTGGAGCAAATACTAAAGTAATTCAAATGTTTCACCCTAAACCGGATCAAAGAACCACATATAGAGGTAAGTTTTGCTCCTTTTCCACACTTTATTGGAATAAGAAACTTCTCTCAAACTCCAGGGATTAAAGTTAGTCATCTACAAAAGAACAGAAAATTTAAGAATACATGAAGATGAATATATTAGAATTTCATAGGTGGACTATTCTGAATCTTTTTTTTCTTTAATAATTTAAACTTGAAGGGAAGTTTGTATTGGAAGCTGTAAGGTATGATTTACAGTTGAATCATTTTTAATGATCTATCCAGGATGGCACAATCATGCTGGAACACCAGACTATGTCTCTTTTGTAAGATCAGAATTATAGTGCAATCCCAAATATGCATGCTGCATTGTTGATTCAGGCAATATATAGTATAAGATGTTCTAGGAGCTCTACAAATATGTATGAGTAAGAAGGATGAAGAAGGAAAACCAAGTGGAAAAAGGGTCTAAAGAATATTACTAAAATGTAGAATTTGCCTCTGCAATGGTAGCTAAATCATCTGAGGAAACAAGGGATGTGTAGAGCCTGAACTTGGTTTAGGAATATTACAATATTCATTAATATATAATAATAATAATTACACCTATATCCCAAGACCAATGAAAAATTATATATTATGGGCTGGAGACAGTGTGTCATCTAAAACTAAAATCATAGGCACACACATGTGCATGTACATATACAGAGACACACAAACATATACATAAGCATATGCATTAATGAAATACAGAATAAATATTCTGAAACAATTTTACAACTAAAACGGAACTAATTCTCCTTCTTTATAAAAGTATGTGATATATGTATGTAAAAGCTATAAGAAATCTGGTGTCCAGATGCATGTTTCCTACTGTTTAATGTAAAACCTCCCCTTGACAGTTGGTGACTGCAAATGAGTTTAGAAAGCAGATGATAGCAATAAGTTAACTCAGTATGAAAATCCTCATAACAGCCAGCTACTCTAAGAGTTCCTCTCAGAATTCATCACCCACTGGGCTTCCAAAAATGACAAAAAAAAAAAAAAGCTTCTTTCAAGAAGTTCCATTTTTCACTGAATTCAAGCTAAATGCCATATAAATACCCAGTACTTCTCATAGGGATCTCGTTATAGTTGCCAGATGACTCTGTTAGAATTTAGGTCTGAAAGGAAACCTCCACTCTTCCTCAAATTCTCTAGGCTATCCTTTGATAGTAGCATTTACGTATACCATACAGAGTATACTAAGATTTGATTTTCCATAACCTATTTCATTTTTAAGTGAGTAAATAATTGAGTGTGTTCGTGTGTGTGTTTTAATTTGTACTGCAAATGGCCAACCTGGGCTTTGTGGGGCTGGCTGCCAGAAGTTCACTGAATATTCCTTCTTCTGATTTCAGACTTAGAAGGAAGTATGATATGGGAAGTTGATCACAGACCTATATTTTAGGTTGGAAGCTTAATGTCTAGCAGACTGCCCTTTAGCTATTAATTTCACTCTCATTTTACTAACACCCTTCCTGTCTGTAACTGAGTGTGTTATCATCTATAAAATAAGGATATTGGAACTGATGGCACCTAGTTCAAATAGTAATGAGTCACTGCAAATTAACTGTTCCATTCAACAAATTCAAATAAGTGACAAGCACTGACTCAAATTAACTGTAGGCACCTTAAGGACATGGATAACTTCATGTATTTTCCATAAAGAACCCTGAAGTGAAGTGAAAGTGAGTCGCTCAGTCGTGTCCAACCTTTGTAATAATATACTAATTGTATATTATTTCACTATTATATGAGTAAAAAACTATTGCATAGTTGTATCTAAATATTTTGACTCTGCATTTTAATGCATAGTCTATATGCCTAAATTGTTCTGTGAGCTCAGAAGGTAAAGAATCCAATCCACATGCAATGCAGGAGACCTGGGTTCCATCCCTGGGTCGGGAAATCCAAGAGAAGGGAATGGCTACCCACTGCCTGGAAAATCCCACGGATGGGGGAGCCTGGCAGGCTAGAGTTCATGGCATTGCAAAGAGATGGACACGACTGAGTGACTAAGCATGCACACGCACACAGGAAAATCTTTCACAATTTGAATTATTTATTTCTCTCTCTGTGTGTTATAGAAGTGTTTTAAAACTTTCTAAAATTAAAACCTCAAGTTTATCTTCCACATCCGCTTATTTCAAAACAAATGATTTAAATATATGATTGTTCTATGAAGTCATACTTTTTTATAATTAAATGAAACTATAGAAAGGTTTCTTTTTATTTAAAATAAAATGGTACTTCCAATTTGGAATACTAAAGTACCACACAGAGATAAGTTATATTATGTTTTTGAAAAGACAGGAAATGATGATTTCAAAAAATATATTAATTATTTTCCTCTATCATTTCAAATGCATTCTTAGCATGAAAAAAGTTAGTTATTGTACTGGAATTTCTTTTCTGCCTTTCTTGATGTAAGAGTATACTATGGTTGACTAATAATTAAATAACAAAATTTGAAGGAAGAAACTTTTCTTTTTAGGTATTCCTTTCCTCCTTTTGCACACTCATTGATGTTTCAATGTTTTCTTTCTTTCCTCAGGAATGTCCCAAGATATGGATATCACAGGGTTAGCAAATAGAGAAAGTTTGTGGAGAAGACTATGAATATAATTAAATTGATCCCACCATGTTTCCTAACCATCCAGGTATCAGAACCTAGTATATGCCGTATCATTTATAACTTCCATTGAATTATCTGCTCTTAAACATATTCCAGTGTTCCCCCCAAAAATACCAGATGATTTTATCAAATAAACATTAATTCATTTCTCCATTTACTGAAAAGACAATTTTGGTATTATCTTTTACTAGAAAATAAATGTTTAATCTACAGAAAATGGTCAATAAGGTAGGATCACTAGGTGTAGAAGCTCAGATTGGATGGGATTACAGACATGCAAACAAGTAATTATGGTAATATGGGTGTAAATAAAATTATTTTTATGGTATATTCATTTCCTATTGCTGCTATAACACATTAACCACAAACTAGTAGCTTTACTAAATATAAATTTATTCTATTTGTGGATATTGGAATTCTAGAATCAAGATGTTGGTATGACTGCATTCCTTCTGGAGGCTATGTTTTTCAGCTATTAGAGACCTTCTGCATTCTTTTGGCTTATGACCTATTCTTCTATCACTTCAGTAGTTTTCTTCCTTTGTCTTATATTCTACCCACTTTTGACTTCTGCATCCATTTCAGAAGTACTCTTTTGATTACACTGGACCCACTGAGATGATTTGGGACATAGACATTTTTGAGGATCACTGCTTGGTCTACAAATGGACTACATAATATAGGGCAAGATTTCTTCTCAGGGGGAAGGGAGCATGTGAGAGCCTCCACAAAAGAGACCACCTCTGAATCAGGTCTTTAAGGGAATGATGAATCATTGGTATGACTCTAATACATAGAAAGCAGTAATATAAATGTCAGAAATATGATTCACAAAAGTCACTTTGGAAAACTTTAATTTAGATGCCTTCTCTATCTCGACTTTTATTATACCACTTATTGCTGTTAAAGAGAATAAGAATAGTCTAACAGAGTCTGAATCATCATCAGAATTTACCTCCTGAGTTCCCTGGTGAAGAAAAAAGAGAGCTGGATCTCTGTAAATAAAAGAAGGTGAGGAAATCACTATTAAATAGCAACCACAATTCTATCCCAACCACTTTTTTTTAATTGAACATAAACTCTAAACATCTCAATTTAGCTGCTTGCTGCAACATCCTTACATTATACAATCAATACTTATAAAAGTTATATTATACTTATTATCTTTATTCTTCTCATTCAATCTTTTTCTCCCCTTGTGGTCTCTTATTGTCTTAAAGCTACCACTGTCATTTATGTTCACTGTGTTTGAGATGGAGAAGTGGCTGTTTCTTTCTACATTACATTAATCCAGTTTATTTCCATGGCTGCTGCTGCTGCTAAGTTGCTTCAGTCGTGTCCGACTCTGTGCGACCTGAGACAGCAGCCCGCCAGGCTCCCCCGTCCCTGAGATTCTCCAAGGCAAGAACACTGGAGTGGGTTGCCATTTCCTTCTCCAGTGCATGAAAGTGAAAAGTGAAAGGGAAGTCGCTCCGTAGTGTCCAACTCCTAGTGACCCCATGGACTGCAGCCTACCTGGATCCTCCTTCCATGAGATTTTCCAGGCAAGAGTACTTCCATGGAGTCTTGATTTAATTAATCTAACTCCAATGGAAGAGGGATGGACAGGCCACTCCAAAACACTGCCCATAGGAATCAGGTATTACCTAACCTGTGGTTCATCATCTTCTGTTTCTTGAAATATGATGCTTAATTTATTAAACAACCTTAAGTTTTCAATTTTATATTATAAGCTAAAGCTTTAGCATTCAGAGGAAGAGGGAAGTTTGAGGCTTAGCAGCTGCATTACATTGTGGAAGTCCTTTGGGTCATTCCTAAATTATCAAGACAACCCTCTCTCCAGAATCAAAGCATAATGGGGCTACAATTATATCCATTACTGGGTAGTTTGGGGCACTGTGGAGAGGCAAATTAAGAAGCAGGTGAGCAAAGTTACACATCCAACTGAGAAAATAAAGCCAATGGAGTAAACATAAGGGAAGTGAACAGAGATGGACCTGACACTCAGTCAACACTTTGGTCCACCTTCGAGTAAGAAGGTGACACAGTGGTAAAGAATCTGCCTGTCAATGCAGGAGACACAAGAGATTCAGGTTTGATGTCTAAATCAGAGGAGATTCCCTGGAGTAGTAAACAGCAGCCTGTTCCAGTATTCTTGCCTGGAAAATTCCATGGACAGAGGAGCCTGGTGGGCTACAATCCATGAGGTCACAAAGAGTCATACATGATTGAGCATGCACAAACACACACAAGAAACCATTTGGGATACAAAATAAATTCTATAATGCTGGATTAGTGATGCTTACAAAGTACAAGGTTAAATAATATATCATTGTTAAAAAGCACTTGGTAAGACATGAAACACATAGATTGGAAATAATTTTTGCCATAGTGCTCACATGTACAGCCACAGTGTAAACCCCAGTCTCCTGAAAGTTTACATAGATTTTCTGGTTACATTTTATATCAGGATGGTTATGCAGAAAACTAAATACCAACAGTTTATCTCTTTGTACTAGTACCATTTCTGTGACCTTTTCATTTGGAAGGAAAAATGTTAAAGTAAGATTAAGCTTTAAATTTATTGAACTATGTGAAAGTATAGAGGAATAAAATCATTGATTTGTTTTCCTTCAGTATAAAGAAAAGGTGCTACAAGTGTAATCTATAGTGATTTTTTGGTACTGAATTCCAATAAATCTGGAACTAATTATTTGAACAAAATTTTCTGTATTTCTCATTTGTCTAATAAAGCTCAGGTTCACTTTTGCTATGTGTAATTTATAACCTTCATATTTAATAGCTACTTTCTGAATGGTAAAAGGAGAAAAGTGAATGATTAGTCATGTCTGACTCTTTGTGACACCATGGATTTTAGCTCACCAGGCTCCTCTGTCCATGGAATTTTCCAGGCAAGAATACTGGAGATTGCCATTTACTACTCCAGGGGATCTCACCTGACTCAGGCACCAAACTTGCATCTCTTGTGTCTCCTGCATTGGCAATAATTTATTAGTTCAATATATTAGCACAAGAACAATGATAAGACTGAAAATAAATTCAAAATATTATAGCTAGAAAGTTTTCAGCCATTATGCTATAAGCTGTCAATGAAAGGAGGTTCAGTATCTAAAAATGCCAGATCAGCCTAAAACAAAATGTCTCAATTCATCAATTTTGCATTACTATGAATTTTTAAAAGTAGATTGGATAAGAGTACCAGAAATGGGGAAATAACATGTATCACTAAAATTTTTCTATTTAAAATGTGAGAAATGTCAGGGAAATAATAAAGCTAACCAATGTTACACATGAAGTATGATATTTACAGGACAGTTTCTCCATTGGCAAAATGATTTATTCAATAAATCCAGTTTAGATATTTAATTTGAATTTAGAAACAGATGTTTTAATCAATTAATGATAGATAACAAGCCTAGGATATGATTTATTGCTTTATACATTTTTATTGATGTGAAGAAATTAATACTTTGTAGATCTTCGGTTATTAAGGAGCCTGAGAAAATTGTATCAGTTTAGCCATCTACTAATATGAAAATTTAAATCTAGCTATTTCTTCTCCAATACATTGCTCATATGAAAATATATGTGTATTTTTATATTTTCCTGAAATTCCCACATAATGACACACATGTAAATTTTTAGATAAAATGTTATTCTGTTTTGTGCCAGAAGTTATTTCAACTTGTCTAGGAATTGACAAAGCAATTGTTGCTTTTTTCAGATGGGTATAATGGCAATGCCATGTTATATTTATTGTTACTTTTATGACTCTTTGTCAAAGAAATATATAATTTTGTAATATTTTGCTATAATAGTAATAAAAATAAGTGACACTTTAGAGAGTAATGTGAGTAATGCTGATTCATGTTATGCTAGTAGGGATTGTTGGGTCAAAGTTATGTAGAATTTTAATCTATTCTCTTAATTTAAAATATCACTTTTTAATTCTTCAATTCCCCTGCCATTTTGGTGAGCTATCTTGTTTTATTTGGAAGCTCTGGAAAATCAAATATCCAAGTTTATTAGCACTGTATATAAAATGAAAGTAAATCAGTATCCTATGAAGTCTCTGTTTAATTTGTGAAAAAAAATTGCAAGTTTATAGTGGATGTTGTCAAGTCTGTCTTTCTGGGTTAAAAATCTTTTCAGCAAAGTAATTTCTAAGGTTTTAGCAAAGTTACAATCATATACTATACGCTTACAGATAGGCATGTCACTATTATAAATTTATCTGATCATATATTTATTATTAGCTTATCCTGTAACATCCTTAGAGAAGGAAATGCAACCCACTTCAATATTCTTGCCTGGAAAATCCCACGGATAGAGGAACCTGGTGGCCTACAGTTCATGGGGTCACAATGATTCAGACACAACTTAGTGACTAAACAACAACATCCTATAACATTGCTCAGTCACATATGTATGACATATCTAAGCCTATTATATTCATTGCCAGTATTATGTTTATATGCTAACATGGCAGGAGACTCATTGAATTTATCTACTAAAGATAAGGGGTGCACCCGCGGTGGTACTAGCATTTTGCTACTGGTGAATATGAAAATTTCTAATTAACTTAGTCAATTTTATTATGTTAAATATACTGGGATAAAGAATTTTATTGATAAGAAATTGTGTACTGTAGTATGCCAGCATATACCAACACTACCTTCTTTCATTAATATATTCATTAAGTAATTATAAACTAGTTTTTCTCTAAATTTCACATAGAACACAAGAAATATGGATATATTTGTCTAATAAATATTTTCAGGAAATATATATACAGCAAATATTAAAAGAAGTCATAAAATTAAGGCACAGAAAAGATTTCCTTGCACTGATTATTGACAATTCAAAATGGAAGTATAAGTTTAGTAATAATTATATAAAGCCAAAGAAAAAATATCTCAGTCTTAAAATATGCCCTTATGACTTGTATTTATGGTTCTGGAAAAATTACAGAAATGTCCTCTTGCCTTAACCAATTAGTAAACAGAAAAAAAAAGGAAATAATCATTTTGAAACAGTTTTGACAGCTATAATTTTTTCCCCCAACTGAGCCCCTCCATCAGGAAATGTTCTGTTAAAAAAAATAGACTAAATTTTTTACTTTGATGTTTACAGCAACATGAGCAGAAGGTCCAGAATTACCCGTATATGCCTGCACCCCAATATTGAAGCTTCCCCCTCATTCTTCATCACTCCTCATCACAGTGGTACATTTGTTGTAACTGATGACCCGTACATTGACACATCATTGTCACCCAAAGTTCATATTGTACATTAGGATTCACTTTTGGTGTTGCATTTTCTGTAGGAGTGAACAAACATATAATGACATGTACCCACCATTTTAGTATTATAGAACAGTTTCACTGCCCTACCAAAAAAAAAAAAAAGAACGTTTAATGAATACATGTGTTAATTGTGGATCCTGATGGAGGAGTGGGGTGAAGATGGGCTTGGATGCACAGAGCCATCAGGAGCTTAGAGAATTCCGGAAGAACCAGGTGCTACGTATGAGCTGCTCCACAAAAGACGCTGGATCTCGCGGGATTTGGCGAATTTTAGGTGCACGCCACGTAAGGGGAGTCCTGAGGTGAGAAACCTCCAGAAGTCCCAAGTTCCAGAGGCCTTCCTCCAAAACTCACCTGTAACGCGTCTGGTTCACACCACCTATAAAACCAACCCCGATCCTCATGGATGCTGTCCCCTACCCACAGATTCTCAGTGCGGGAGAACCTCCTCAGAGGCGCCTGGACGGGTGAGAACAGGCCATGTAGCTGCTAGACTGGCAGCCGTTTTCTGGAGCAGGAGAGTGAACGGGTCATGCTTAGGCCCTGGATCTTTAGCTTTCCAGGCCAGGACAGTGATGAGGGCTTCTGGAGTCACAGTTTTATATCAGCCAAAGTCCAAGGCCAGGACACCCTGGACTGTGCCGTTCCACTGCACACCCTTGGTCCAGTTGTTTCTCCTGGCTGCTGAGAGGTATCTAGGATTTGTGTGAGAGACCACAGTCGCCTCTCCTCCTAAGAGCAGCCTCAGGTCATTACTCTCTGTTTCTGACCCAGCCAAGTTGCCAGTAGTCTGCTGGGGATCTAGACTCTTCACTCAAGTTCCTGCATCAGGAAATGTGCTCCTTTGAGCGCCATGTGAGATGCCGATATACTGAGGCCAAAGTCTAATACAGGTGAGGGGAGAGTGGGGTTTCCCAAGAAGGCAGAGGGTGCAGTTAGCTCCCAAAATGTGTGTTATATGACTTGGGGTTTGTGACGGGCTTAGGTGAGGGTTTCAGGATGGGGAGGATGGGCAGAGATGCACTGTGTCCAATAGAAAGAGGCAAATAGGAAGTAAAGGACAGTTATCGAGAAGTGAATAGATTTCTTCGAGTGTTCCAGGCTACTGTTTGGAAAAGAATTCTAGGCTGTATTAGGCAAAGTGAGGACCCAACTAGAACCTGGAAATCGCAATGCATTGGAGTAGAGATTGAAGTTCCAGAAGCCAAAGCAGTTGGAATTTGTGAGACAGTAGAGAGGGAAGGAAGTGTCATACAAAGAACTCTGGTGGTTGCAGAGGGATTCTCTGACGTCTTTAGCTGAGTACTGATCTATGCAGTGGTTTCAGGAAACTACCAATGCCAGGAAAAGAATCACAGATAGGAATAGTGAATCTTTGTATATCAAGTATAGTCGAAATTTGCCCATATCCCATTGGTTATAATGCAAAGCCCTCCTAGATATGGAACAGCTGTGCTGGGGGATGAATTGTATACCTCAGAAAGTTCTGCTGAAGCCCTAACCTCTGGTTCTGTGAAAGTGAACTAATTTGGACATGGGGTCTTTGTAGATTCAGTAAGATATAAAATGAAGTTATATAGGATTGGTGTCCTTTTAAGAAGAGAGAAGACGCAGAGACGAACACACATAGAGAAGAGAATGTCCTGTGAGGACAGACACACTGGGGGAAAAAACCTCCATGGCACAATGAAGAGAAAGATTGGAGTTTGTAGCTGCAAACTAAGGAATGGTAGGGATGGCCAGCAATTATGAGACTATGGCCTTTATGACAACTGATTCTTTAACTCTAGCCTTCAGAATTGCGAGGAAGTATATCTCTGTTGTTTTAGGCCACCTAGTTTGTGAGAGTTGTTTTGTGGCAGCTCTCTAAAAGTTCTATAGACTGGTAGAGTCCTTAGGAAAATAGCAAATTAGCCATAGAATAAAGACTGTTCTAGTCCCACTCTGATAGAATTTAGTCCACAACTAATCAAGTTTAAGGATAAAAACAAGAATTCAGAGGATCAAAATAATCCAGTGAACTGAACTATATCTCAGAACAGGACCTAAATCAAATTAAAATATTTTTTAAAACTCCACAAAACTTGAAATTCATATTGTCTGTCATGCCATCAAACATGTCCAGGCATGCAAGAAGCATAAGAAAATATAACTTATAACCAGGAAAAAGATCAATCAGAACTTGAAAGCATAGGCTGATAAATTTTTAAAATAAAGACATTGAAATGGTTTTATAGATATATTTAACATATTCAAGATGAGAGCTAAAAGCATTAATATGATGAAGAGAGAGCAGCAGGATATGAAAACAATTCAATTCGAAAAGATAGAAATGAAAAATGCACTACCTTTGAAGATTCCTGGAGAAGGGAATGGCTACCCACTCCAGTATTTTGGCCTGGAGAAGTCCACGGGACCACAGAGAGTTGGACATGACTGAGTGACTTACACTTAATGAAAATACATTGTATAGGATTAAAAATGGATTCGACAGTTTAAAAATTAAAAAAAAAAAAACATGAAACTTGCAGCTATAACATTAGACACCATTTAATATAAAGCAAAGATAGAAAAAATAGTAAGAAAAAATTAAGAGAGTGTCAGTGAGCCTCAGGAAAGCAGCAAATGTTTTAATATCTCTCTGGTTGAGTTCTAAGGAAAGGGGTAGAGATGGAGGCAAACAAAAAATATTTAAAGAGATAATGACCATAGAACTATGCAATATTATGAAAATTATAAACCCACAAATCCAAAAGACTTTGTCTTTTAAGTATTGAAAGAATAGTAAATCATTTTCCTGTTACCAAAAAAGAAGACTCACATAATTCAGAAATAGAAAAATGGAAAGAATTTTTTATCAGCAGATCAACACTAAAGAATTTTAAAGGAAGTCCTTCAGACAGAATGAACATGATACTAGGTGAAAATTTAGATTTATACAAATGAGGGAAACAGCAGAAATATACATATGAAGGAAAACATGTTTTTTCATATTTTTCATTGTTGTAGATTAAGTGTAGAACCTGTCTGTCATTCCAAAGAGTTTCATAATCCCCTTTTAGTTGGTGCTCTCCTTCTGGTTCTTGCTTTCTATTACTTCAGTTTCACCCTTCTTAACATTTACATAAATGGAACCAAAGCTGTATTTAGTAGCTATACCTGGATTTCTTCACTTAGGGTAAAGTTTTGGAGTTACATCGCTTTTATTCCATGTGTCAGTACATTATACTTTTTCTTTCTGAGCAGCATTCACTATCTGATGGATATCTGCATTATTTCATGTTTTGGGCTGTTATGAATAAGATGATATTGATATTATGTACACATCATATCTTCTTTTATTTACTTAATTATTTATTTATTTTATTTTTTTCCCTTTTATTGTTTTTGCCATACAATGCCATGATATCACCATGGGTTTACATATGCTCCCCCTCCAGATCCCCCCTCCCTCCTCCCTCCCTCCTCCCTCTCCCTGGGAAATCTTGATGCACCAGCCCCGAGCATCAATCCTGGGCTGGCGATTGATTACACATATGATAATTAACATGTTTCAATGCCATTCTCCCATATCATCCCACCCTTACCCTCATCCACAGAGTCCACGGGTCTATTCTATACATCTGCGTTCCTTTTGCTGTCTTGCATGTTGGGTTCTCATTACCGTCTTTCTAAATTCCATATATATGTGTTAATATACTGTATTGTCGGTTTTGCTTCTGGCTTACTTCACTCTGGATAATGGGCTCCAGTTTCGTCCATCTGAGTAGAACTGCTTCAGATGAATTTTTTTTAATGCTGAGTAATATTCAATTGTGTATATGTACCACAGCTTTCTTATCCATTCATCAGTTGATGGGCATCTAGGTTGCTTCCATGTCCTGGCTATTGTAAACAATGCAACGATGAACATTGGGGTACACGTGGCTCTTTCAATTCTGGTTTCCTCGGTGTATATGCCCAGCAGTGGGATTGCTGGATCAAATGGCAGGACTATTTGCAGCTTTTTAAGGAACCTCCACAATGTTTTCCATAGTGGCTGTACTAGTTTGCATTCCCACCAACAGTGTAGGAGAGTTCCCTTTTCTCCACATCCTCTCCAGCATTTATTGCTTGTAGATTTTTGGATTACAGCCATTCTGACTGGTGTAAAGTGATACTTCATTGTGGTTTTGATTTGCATATCTCTGATAATGAGTGATGTTGAACATGTTTTCATGTGTTTGTTAGCCATTTTTATGTCTTCTTTGGAGAAATGTCTGTTAAGTTCTTTGGCCCACTTTTTGATTGGGTCATTTATTTTTCTGGAATGGAGCTGCAGGAGTTGTTTGTATATTTTTAATTAGGTCCCATTTGTTTATTTGTGTTTTTATTTCCAATATTCTGGGAGGTGGGTCATGTAGGATCCCGCTTTGGTTTATGTCAGAGAGTGTTTTGCCTATGTTATCCTCTAGGAGTTTTATAGTTTCTAGTCTTATGCTTAGATCTTTGATCCATTTTGAGTTTATCTTTGTGTATGGTGTTAGAAAGTGATCTAGTTTCATTCTTTTACAAGTGGCTGTCCAGTTTTCCCAGCACCACTTGTTAAAGAGGTTGTCTTTTCTCCATTGTATATTCTTGCCTCCTTTGTCAAAGATAAGGTGTCCATAGATGCGTGGATTTATCTCTGGGCTTTCTATTCTGTTCCATTGATCTATATTTCTGTCTTTGTGCCAGTACCATACTGTCTTGATGACTGTGGATTTGTAGTATAGCCTAAAGTCAGGTAGGTTGATTCTGCCAGTTCCATTCTTCTTTCTCAAGATTGCTTTGGCTATACGAGGTTTTTTGTATTTCCATACAAATTGAGAAATTATTTGTTCTAATTATCTGAAAAAGACCTCTGGTAGCTTGATAGGAATTGCATTGAATCTATAGATTGCTTTGGGTAGTATGCTCATTTTCACTATATTGATTCTTCCAATCCACGAACACGGCACATTTCTCCATCTGTTTGTGTCCTCTTTGATTTCTTTCATCAGTGTTTTATAGTTTTCTATATACAAGTCTTTTGTTTCTTTAGGTAGAAATACTCCTAAGTATTTTATTCTTTTTGTTTCGATGGTGAATGGAAGTGTTTCCTTAATTTCCCTTTCTGATTTCTCACTGTTAGTGTATAGGAATGCCAGGGATTTCTGTGTGTTGATTTTGTATCCTGAAACTTTGCTATATTCACTGATTAGCTCTAGTAATTTTCTCGTAGAGTCTTTAGGGTTTTCAATATAGAGGATCATGTCATCTGCAAACAGAGAGAGTTTTACTTCTTCTTTTCCAATCTGGATTCCTTTAATTTCTTTATCTGCTCTGATTGCTGTGGCCAAGACTTCCAAAACTATGTTGAAAAGTAGTGGTGAGAGTGGGCACCCTTGTCTTGTTCCTGATTTCAGGGGGAATGCTTCCAGTTTTTCACCATTAAGGATAATGTTTGCTGTGGGTTTGTCATATATAGCTTTTATTATGTTGAGGTATGTTCCTTCTATTCCTGCTTTTTGGAGGGTTTTTATCATAAATGGATGTTGAATTTTGTCAAAGGCTTTATCTGCATCTATTGAGATAATCATGTGATTTTTATTTTTCAATTTGTTAATGTGGTGTATTACGTTGATTGATTTGTGAATATTGAAGAATCCTTGCATCCCTGGGATAAAGCCTACTTGATCATGATGATTGATTTTTTTAATGTGTTGTTGGATTCTATTTGCTAGAATTTTGTTAAGGATTTTTGCATCTAAGTTCATCAGTGATATTGGCCTGTAGTTTTCTTTTTTTGTGGCATCTTTGTTGGGTTTTGGAATTAGGGTGATGGAGGCCTCATAGAATGAGTTTGGAAGTTTACCTTCCTCTGCAATTTTCTGGAAGAGTTTGAGTAGAATAGGTGTTAGCTCTTCTCTAAATTTTTGGTAGAATTCAGCTGTGAAGCCATCTGGTCCTGGGCTTTTGTTTTTTGGAAGATTTCTGATTACGGTTTCAATTTCCGTGCTTGTGATGTGTCTATTAATATTATCTATCTCTTCCTGGTTTAGTCTTGGAAAGTTGTACTTTTCTAGGAATTTGTCCATTTCATCCAAGTTGTCCAGTTTATTTGCATATAGTTGCTGATAATAGTCTCTTATGATCCTTTGTATTTCTGTGTTTTCTGTTGTGATCTCTGTTTTCATTTCTAATTCTGTTGATTTGGTTCTTCTCCCTTTGTTTCTTGATGAGTCTGGCTCATGGTTTGTCAATTTTATTTATCTTCTCAAAGAACCAGCTTTTGGCTTTGTTGATTTTTGCTATGGTCTCTTTTGTTTCCTTTGCATTTACTTCTGCCCTGATCTTTAAGATTTCTTTCCTTCTACTAGACCTGGGCTTCTGCCTCTCTTCCCTTTCTAGTTGCTTTAGGTGTAAAGTAAGGTCATTTATTTGATTTTTTTCTTGTTTCCTGAGGTGAGCTTGTATTGCTATGAACTTTCCCCTTAGCACTGCTTTCACAGTGTACCATAGATTTTGGGTTGTTGTGTTTTCATTTTCATTCATTTCCATGCATAACTGAATTTCATTTTTGATTTCTTCTGTGATTTGTTGGTTATTCAGCAGTGTGTTGTTGAGCCTCCATATGTTGGAAGTTCACATCATATCTTCTTGATGGGAAAGTGGATAGGATAAGAAGTCAATATATATTTACCATTATAAGAAACTGCAAAACTATGTTCCGAAGTGGCTGTGCCTGTGCCCTGTGCTCAGTTACTCAGTCCTGTCTGATTCTTTGTGATCTTATGGGTTGCAGTCACCAGGATCCCCTGTCTATGAGATTTCCCAGGCAAGAACACTAGAGTGGGTTCTTCTTCTCTAGGGGATCTTTCTGACCCAGGGATCAAAACCATGTCTCCTGTGTTCCTGTGCTGGCAGGCAGATTCTTCACTTCTGAGCCACCAGGGAAGCCCAAAGTGCCTGCACCATTCTCAGGTCCTCAAAGCAATGTATGAAAGTTTCCATCACTAAATATCCTTGCCAATATTTGGCATCTTGAGTCTGATAAATTTTAGCCATTATAGTGGTGTCTCATTGTAGATTTAATAGCCATTTTTCTAATGATTAGAGATGTTAAAAATATTTTCACCTAACATATTTCCAGTCCACATAAAATTTTTGGTGAATGAATCATTTAAATTCATTGTCTTTTAAATTGTCTATTTTTCTTATCATGGTATTGAAAGTATTCTTTATATATCTGTAAGTAAGACCTCTATGTGTGATAATAATTTTCTATGAGTATATGGGTAATCACTTTATTTTTTTAACATGTCTATTTTTTTGAAGTAGAGTTTATCAATTTTTCTTTCATGCTTTTGTTTTGATGAAACACTTTCTTAACTCAAAGTCATTGTATTAAAATTTTTTCTTCCAGGTTTTTACAGTTTTTAATTCTGTCACTTATGTCTATGACCCACTTAGAGTTAGTTTTTTAATGTGGCATGAGCTCTGAGTCTAAATAGGCGGGGGTTTTGTTTTTGTTATTTTAGTTTCATATGATATACAATTTTCCATACCTATTTGTTGAAAAGGTTATTGTTTACTCTTTGATTTCTCTTTTTATCTTTGTAAAAAGTATGAGCAATCCATATGTATAATTTTAATTCTTTGATTTTATTCTAGTGCATTAGTCTATGCAGTCTTCTTAGCATGAAGTCTTAATTATTGTACCTTTATAATAAACAGTGTACTCAGATATCTTAAGTCTTCCAAGTTCGGTCTCATTTTTCAGAATTGTTTGTGTCATACTATATTCTTTGAAGTTCTACATCACAGGTATATGCAGTAGTCAAAACTCATTCAATTGTAAATTTAAAATAGGTGATTTTTTTATTTTATGTTAATTATATTTTTAAAATTTAGCAAAGAAGTCTTTGAACTATAATTTTCCTTCTAGATGCAGCCCATATCTTGCTCTTTGCTGTGTACAGTATATTGGCTGATTTAAAGAATATGTGCTGCCAAACCATATATGGAGTGTGTCTTTCATCAAAGGAATACTCAGTTGAAGCAGGAGAGGCCTTACTATTATGTTGTGATCAGATGGAAATAAATCAATTATTTCAGTTTTGCCTTTACTTAAATGTGGCAAGTTCTAATTTCACATTTGACATTTTGAGGGGAATAAGAGAATAGATGACAATTTTAAGCAAGTTGTTATAAGATGTCATTCCAAAATAGATGCTGATATGACACTGTTTAACTTATTCACTTCCTCTTTCATCATGGTTACTTGATTTAAGAACTGACAAATGACATCTACTAACACTAGCCAGTAATATAAGGAAATTTCTGGGGGAAACAAAACCCAAAACAGAAACTGAAAAACAAAGGTTACTGTAAAGTATAAAGAAAGAAAAATAACACAAATATCAATTGGATTCTACAAATTGTATAAATGCCATCAAGCAGTAAGTGCCTGTGAACACTTACTTTATGTACTTGTGTTGGTTATTGACAAGGTAAATACTACTGAGACATTTTAGTCTGGAAAGCAAAAAACTGTAAATCTGCACACTGATCCTTATGGAAGCAATTTTTAAAAGTTTTCCATAGCAGAAACTGTAGGAAAGAAAATGTGGTATTGAAATTCTGTCAGGCAATATACCAAGAGTTAGTGATACAAAAAGTAATTTTTGCCTCCACTGTCACATGGCTTTTCCCCTTCATGTACTTTAACTCTGCATTTCTTCTCCTCTTCTTACAAGGACACCAGTCATATTAGGTTAGGAGGCCATCTTACTCCAGCATGACCTCATTTTAATTTAACTAATTTCATGTGCAATAGCCTTATTTCCAAAAAAGGTCATGTTACAAAGTACTGAGAATTAGGATATTAACATATTTTTTTGTGAGGAGACATGATTCAACCAATAACAATCAGCTTCTATGGTCATTCATAAGGTTTTTCATTGACCTCTTGTATAATCGCCTTCACATAATATTAGTTTGTGTGCTCTATGAAAGTTGAAATTACTAATTTTTGTATCAATAGCCCTTGGCATAGTCCCTGACACCTAGTTGAAGCTCAAAAATTCATATGGTTATGTAAATGTAGAACGTTTAAATAATGTCCTTCTATAGCAGTATGAATTCCGAATAGGGTGACATCATATTTCACCTTTTACTAGTGTTTTCTTGTCTTTTCATATGTCATAAATATGATAGTGTATATAAATTGCTTACCAAGTTGTATAGCATACAGGAAGCACCCAATAAATAATCAAACTAGTATGATTATAACTCTGTTTTTATTTATTCTTCATTTCTCTACTTTCAATACCCAGGTTCCCCCTACTTCAATTACACAGGTATCTTATCTTAAAGTTTAGGAAATGATAGTAGGTGAAATTAAAATTTAAAAATAAGGGATGCATTTTTGTGATAGAATTAATAAAAAATCATAATGAACCAGATGTCTTTTAAAGACATCACTCTTCTATGAAATATCCTACCTGCTGGCTGGTATGCTTAGTGTTCTAAAAGACATATACCTTTGTGGTACTTTTTATGAAAAAGATAAATATGAAGTACTACAAAAAGACACCAGAGGAGGGCATGGCAATCCACTCCAGTATTCTTGCCTGGAGTATCTCATAGACAGAGAAGCTTGACGGGCTATAGTCCATAGAGTCACAGAGTTGGACACAACTGAAGCAACTTCACCCACATGCATAAAAAGGACATTTTAAAAAGTCAGTTAATCCAAAAGGGGGGATGAAAAGGAAGGCATCACAGGATTACATTTCAGTTAACCCTTGAAATATGAGGTGACAAGTGGGACAGTGATATTTCAGAACAAGAGTATAAAGGCATGAAAGCTCTAGTTAGAGAATCATGAGTAAGCATGAGGGACCAAAACATGGGATTAATTAAGGGCATAGTATGGAGAGATGGTCCTGCCAAAGATGATAAAGGCCATGTTGCAGTTATGCCAATTGCTATATTGAGACTTTTCTTTGAAGTGTCAAAGGCTACTTGATGAGATCTAACCTAAGAAAGATAATTTGTGAGAAGAACTGATTTCAATTGGAGTAGCATGTTTTCAGAGCTGTTGAATAATGCAACAATAAGATAAGTAGGGCTAGAACCAGAATAATTGCAGGGGGACTGAAAACAGAATTGACAGAACTTAGAGCTATTTTCTTGGTGGTTCAGACAGTGAAGAATCTGCCTTCAAGGTGATAGATGCAGATTTGATCCCTGAGTAGGGAAGACCTGTTGGAGAAGCAAATGGTTACCCACTCCAGTATTCTTGCTTGGAGAATTCCATGGACGGAGGAGCCTGGTGGGCTACAGTCCATGGAGTTGCAGAGTCAGACATGACTGAGTGACTAACATTTTCACTTTTCCTAGGTAATGTCTACAGAACACATTTTTAATTATATGTGTTGGTGGATAGTATTTAACAGTGGTAACATAAATTCAGTAGAGTTGGAACCAAAATCTCATATGATGGTCATTAACATTATCAACCTGACTTTTGACAAATATTAAAGTCGATATATTCTTTGGCTATTTCCAGTGTATTTTAACACATTCTGAGAATTCTTTCAAGTTAAAAGAAAAACTGGGTAAGTGCTTTTATCCAGAAGTTTCAAATTTGTTTGGTCATGGAGGCATTTTTTCCATATAATATCTACCTAAGTGAAAGTATTCCAAGTAAAAAGTGGATGTTGTTAAAACATAAAATTTCTATATTACTATAAACACTATGCAATGCACAGCTCTAGACTGAATGTATTCTGGGCTGAAGGTGAGACTACTGTTACAATTCTTTCCTATTAGTGTAGAATTACAACTAAACGTGGTTACATAAAACAATAAGAGGGCTTCCCTAGTGTCTCAGTGGTAAAAGTATCCTCCTGCCAACGCACAAGACACAGGGTCCTTTGCTGGGTTGGTAATATTTCTTGAAGCGGAAAATGGTAATTCACTCCAGTCTTCTTGCCTGAGAAATCCCATGGATGGAAGAGCCTTGGGGGCTACAGTCCATGGGGTTTCAAAGAGTTGGACACAACTTAGCGACTATACGACAACAAAATAGTAACACTGTAAGTAAATATTTATCACTGGAGAACTTATTTCAACTTTATAAAATAACAAAAATAGTGAAAAATTATAACTTTTGAGTGTAATTGTTAGCTTAAAAGTAAAATTAATTGTTTTATCACATCTACAAAGAGACAAAAAATTGTGTAATTAACATACCTTAGGACTAGTGTATTGTTAATAATCATGTTGCATCTTCTAGTGTACCAAGATTTAATGTTGTAAAACAAACTCACTTACCTATAATACATATGTTAACAGGCCTTATCAATTCTTAACTATAAAAAGATTCTCCCTCAAGCAAATTTCCTGAAATTCAAAGACTCATTTAAATATGTGTGCTCCATTATTGATTTTGTAAAATTAGAGATTGCATTACATTGTCAGCATAATACTTAACTAACAGGCTTAGTTATAAACTGTTAAAGCAATAACATTTGAGAAACAGTAAGAAAATGAGAAATAGCAATACCATTGTACTATAAAAATGCAGAGTTTGGTAATATTCTCAAAAACCTACCACTAAAGTTTTTCTCTTGGCTGCTAATTTTCCCCTTTCTCTACTACTTCACTGTCTTAGAGCATAAGCTTTTATACAAAAGCAAGCATGATAATATAGTAATATATTAATTATAACATAATATATTAATTATTACAATATAATAGTATTGGACTTCCCTTGTAGCTTGGTTGGTAAAGAATCTGCCTGCAGTGCAGGAGACCTGGGTTTGATCCCTGGGTTGGGAAGATCCCCTGGAGAAGGAAATGGCAACCCACTCCAGTATCCTTGCCTGGAAATCTCATTGACAGAGGAGCCTGCTGGGCTGTAGTCCATGGGGTCGCAAAGAGTTGGGCATGACTGAGTGACTAACACTTACTTACTTAAGCATGATAATTGCTAAAATTCTTATAGAGCTGGGAAAGAAGCAATCATAGTTCACTAAAGTACAAAGTAAGGCAATTTTTAAAAATATTATTTACCACTGATTATCCTTGATCAGGCAAGTCGTTCCTGATTGCCTGAGGAGGTTCCTATTGTGGTCACATAATATTTATTATCTTTTTTTGATGTTGCTTGTAGATTCTGTAGATTTTAATTATTAGGAAGGTACTATAATTCCTTGCCCTATGTTCTGTGACTCAGATGGTAAAGAATCTGCCTACAACGCAGGAGACATGGAGACACAGGATATGTGGTTCAATCCCTGGGTCAGGAAGGTCTCCTGAAAAAGGGAATGGCTACCCACTGCAGTATTCTCGCCTGGAGAATTCCATGGACACAGGAGCCTGAAGGACTATGGGATCACAAAGAGTTGGATACGACTAAGCAACTAACACACACACACGGAATATAGAAAGATAATGTCAATGATCCCATGTGCAGGACAGCAAAGGAGACATAGACATAAAGAACAGATTTTTGGACACAGTGGAGGAGAGGTGGGATGATTTGAGAGAATGACATTGAAACATATACATTACCATATGTAAAATAAGTAACAAGTGGAAGTTTGATGAATGACACAGGGAACCCAAAGCCAGTGCTCTGTGATAACCTAGAGGGATGGGGTGAGGAGAGAGGTGGGAGGGGAGTTCAAGAGGGAAGGGACACATGTATACCTATGGTTGATTTATGTTGATGTTTAGCAAAAACCATCACAATATTGTAAAGTAATTATTCTCCAATTAAAAAAATATATATATGTATAAATGTATACATACATATGATGAAAGGTAAATGGATATCTGACTCTATTTCTAGCTAGAAATTATTTTTAAAGCAATTCCATTGTTTTTTCTCCTCCCTCCCTCCTTTCATTTTTTCTTTGTTCTTTTAAACACATAAGCAACTATTTTTCTGAGCACATGATAAAATAAGAATCTTCATATTTTTTCTGGAAAGCAAATGGCATTGTGAATCCAGAGTTTCACAAGTTCATATATTTAAATGTAACAATATCAGTTCTGTAAATGCACCTGTTTGATAAAGCTGCCTCAACAACTAAGCCAGACTAATGTGGCTTGTTATTTAGTCTCTAAATTGTATCTGATTCTTTTGAAACCCCATGGACTGTAGCCTGCCTGGCTCTTCTATCCATGTGATTTCATGGACAAGAATACTGGAGTGGGTTGCCCTTCCCTTCTCCAGGGGATCTTCCTGATCCAGAGATCGAACCCATGTCTCCTGCATTGCAGGCATATTCTTTTACCACTCAGTCACCAGGGAAGCCCCAATGTGGCTTAAACAATGGAAATTTGTTTACTCACAGTTTAAGAGGCTGGATGTCAGTGATTTTGATTTCCTCTGAGCCTTTTCTCCTTGAATTGCAGATATCTTCTTTTTTTGTGTGTCTTCACATGGCTTTTCCTCTGTGTGCATGCATCTTTGTTATTAGTTTTATGTGTTCCAATTTCTTCGTATAAAGACACCAGTCACAGTGGTTTTGATTTCATCCAAAGGGCCTCACTTTATCTTTATCACCTTAAAAGCCTTCTCTCCAAATACCCTGACACCCTGAGGTACTGGCTGTTAGGATTTTGACATGGGAATTTTGAGGGAGTGTAATGACACTGATACTAGAGCTCTAAAGTTCTACATAAATAAAATTGGGTAAAATTTATGTAAATACAATTTCTTGCAACATTATTACTTTTTTAATTTGATTTTTTATAGCCCTTGAAGGTTCACAGCAATTTAGAGAAGAAGGTACAGAGAGCTCTCACATGCCTGCTGCTCTACACATAATGCTTTCTATTCCATTCTTAGCATACCCCACCAGATTTGTACATGTTGGAATTAATGGACCTATACTGACACAGCCTAATCATCAAAAATTCATAATTTGTTTTATGATTTGCCCTTGGTGTTGTACACTGTATTGGTTTGGAAAATGTATATCATTCATCCATCATTGTGGTATCTTGCAGTGTATTTTTACTGCCTGAACCTCTGTATTCTGTCTGTTTTGTCTCTCTTAGCCTCTACCAACCACTGATCTTTTTACTGCCTTTATAGTTTTGCCTTTCTAGAATGTCATATAGTTGGAATCAAAATATGTAGCCTTTTCAGATTGGCTTTTTCACTTAGTAATATGTATTTAAAGTTCCTATATGTCTTTTCATGGCTTGACAGCTTATTTATTTTTAGATCGGAATAGATTTCCATTCCCTAAATGTACCACAGTTTATTCATGCCTACTGAAGGACATATTTGTTGCTTCCAAGTTTTTTTTAATTAATTTATTTTTTATTGAAGGATAATTGCTTACAGAATTTTGTTGTTTTCTGTCAAACCTCAACATGAATCAGCCATAGGGATATATATATCCCCTCCCTTTTGAATCTCCCTCCCAGCTCCCTTCCCATCCCACCCCTCTAGGTTGATGCAGAGCCCCTTTTTGAGTTTCCTGAGCCATACAGCAAATTCCCATTGGCTATCTATTTTACATATGGTAATGTAAGTTTCCATGTTACTCTTTTCATATATCTCACCCTCTCCTTCCCTCTCCCCATGTCCATAAGTCTATTCTCTATATCTGTTTCTCCACTGTTGCCCTGTAAATGAATTCTTCAGTATCATTTTTCTAGATTCCATATATATGTGTCAGAATACGGCATTTATCTTTCTCTTTCTGACTCACTTCACTCTGTATAATAGGTTCTAGGTTCATTCACCTCATTAGAACTGACTCAGATGCATTCCTTTTTATGGCTGAGTAATATTCCATTGTGTATATATACCAGAACTTCTTTATCCATTCATCTGTCAATGGACATATAGATTTCCTCCATATTCTAGCTATTGTAAATAGCGCTGCTATGAACAATGGGATACGTGTGTCTCATTCAGTTTTGGTTTCCTCAGGGTATATGCCTAGGAGTGGATTGCTGGGTCATATGGTGGTTTTATTCCCAGTTTTTTAAGAAATCTCCATACTGTCTTCCATAGTGGCTGTATCAATTTACATTCCAACCAACAGTACAAGAGTGTCTCCTTTTCTCCACACCTTTTCCAGAATTTATTGTTTGTAGATTTTTTGATGAGGGCCATTCTGACAGGGAGTTGGTGATGGACAGGGAAACCAGCATGCTGCAATTTATGGGGTTGCAAAGAGTTGGACAAGACTGAGTGACTGAACTGAACTGAACTGAATTATGACTTGGGTGAGGTGATATCTCATTGTAGTTTTAATTTGCATTTCTCTAATAATGAGTGATGTTGAGCATCTTTTTCATGTGTTTGTTAGCCATCTGTGTGTCTTCTTTGGAGAAATGTCTGTTTAGGTATTTTTCTCACTTGTTTTTTTGTAAATTAATTTATTTATTTTAATTGGAGGCTAATTACTTTACAATATTGTAGTGGTTTTTGCCATACATTCACATGAATCAGCCATGGGTGTACATGTGTCCCCCATCCTGAACCCCCGCCCATCCCATCCCTCGGGACTTTTTGATTGGGTTGTTTGTTTATCTGGTATTGAGTTACATGAGCTGCTTGTATATTTTGGAAATTAATCTTTTGTCAGTTGTTTCATTTGCTGCCATTTTCTCCCATTCTGAGAGTTCCCTTTTCACCTTGCTTATAGTTTCCTTTGCTGTGCAAAAGCTTTAAAGTTTAATCAAGTCCCACTTGTTTACTTTTGTTTTTATTTCTGTTATTCTAGGAGGTGGGTTATAGAGGATCTTGTTTTGATTTATGTCATCAAATGTTCTGCCTATGTTTTCCTCTAAGAGTTTTATAGTTTCTGGTCTTACATTTAGATCTTTAATCCATTTTGAGTTTATCTCTGTGTATGGTGTTAGGAAGTGTTCTAATTTTATTCTTTTACATGTAGCTGTCCAGTTTTCCAGCACCATTTATTGAAGAGGCTGTCTTTGCCCCATTGTATATTCTTGCCTCCTTTTTCAAAAATAAGATTCTTATAGGTCCATGGGTTTATTTCTGGGCTTTCTATCTTGTTCCATTGGTTTATGTTTCTGTTTTTGTGCCAGTACCATGCTGTCTTGATGACTATAACTTTTTAGTATAACCTGAAGTCAGGAAGCTTAATTCCTTCAGCTCCATTCTTTTTTCTCAAGATTGCTTTGGCTATTTGGAGTCTTTTGTGTTTCCATATGAATTGCGAATTTTTTTTGTTCTAGTTCTGTGAAAAATGCAATTTGTAATTTGATAGGGATCGCATTGAATCTGTAGTTGCATTTGGCAGTATAGTCATTTTCACAATATTGATTCTTCCTACCCAGAAACATGGAATATCTCTCCATCTGTTTATGTCATTTTTAATTTCTTTCATTAGTGTCTTATAATTTTCTGTGTACAGTTTTTTGTCTTCTTAGGTAAGTTTATTCCTAGATATTTAATTCTTTTTGGTGCAATGATGAATGGAATTGATTCCTTAATTACTCTTTCTGATTTTTCATTGTTAGTATATAGAAATGCAAGTGACTTCTGTGTATTGATTTTGTATCCTGCAACTTTGCTAAATACACTGATTAGCTCTAGTAATTTTCTGATACTATCTTTAGGGTTTTCTATGTGTAGTATCATGTCATCTGCAAACAGTGAGAGCTTTACTTCTTTTCCAATGTTGATTCCTTTTATTTCTTTTTCTTCTCTGCTTGCCTTAGCTAGGACTTCCTGAACTATGTTGAATAAAAGTGGTGAAAGTGGACATCCTTGTCTTGTTCCTGATTGTAGGGGGAATGTTTTCAGTTTTTCACTATTGAGAATAATGCTTGCTGTAGGCTTATCATATATGGCCTTTACTATGTTGAGGTAGGTTCCTTTTATGCCCATTTTTAAAAGAGTTTTAATCATAAATAAGTGCTGAATTTTGTCAGTCTTTTTCTACATCTATTGAGATGATCATATGGCTTTTATCTTTCAATTTGTTAATATGGTGTATCACATTGATTGATTTCTGTATATTGAACAATCCTTGCAACCCTGGAATAAACCAAATTTGATCATGATGTACTAGCTTTTTGATGTGTTGCTGAATTCTGTTTGCTAAAATTTTGTTGAGAAGTTTTGCATCTATGTTCATCACTGATATTGGTCTGTAGTTTTCTTTTTTTGTGTTATTGTTGTCTGGTTTTGGTATCAGGGTGATGGTGGTCTCATAGAATGAGTTTGGAAGTGTTCCTTCCTCTGCAATTTTTGAAAGAGTTTTAGAAGGATAAGCATTAGCTCTTCTCTAAATGTTTGATAGAGTTCTCCATTGAAGCCATCTGGTCCTGGGCTTTACTTTTTGGGAGATTTTTAATCATAGCTTCAGTTTCAGTGCTTGTAATTGGGCTGTTCATAATTTTTATTTCTTCCTGGTTCAGTCTTGGAAGATTGACCTTTTCTAAGAATCTGTCCATTTCTTCCAGGTTATCTATTTTATTACCATATAATTGTTCATAATAGTCTCATAATCCTTTTAATTTCTGTATTTTCTGTTGTAACCTCTCCTTTTTCATTTCTAATTTTGTTGATTTGATTCTTCTCTCTTTTTGTCTTGATGAGTCACTGGGGGTTGTCAATATTGTTTATCTTCTCAAAGAACCAACTTTTAGTTTTATTTATCTTTACTATGGTTTCTTTTATTTCTTTTTCATTTGTTTTTGCTTGGATCCTTATGATTTCTTTCCTTCTACTAATTTTGGGGTTTGTTTCTTCCTCTTTTTACAGTAGCTTTAGCTGTAAAGTTAGGTTGTTTATTCTATGTTTTTCTTGTTTCTTGAGGTAGGATTACATTTCATTAAGCTTCCCTCTTCAAACTGTTTTTGCTGCATCCCTTAAGATTTGAGTTGTCGTATTTTCATTGTTATTTGTTTTTAGAAATTTTTTTATTTCCATTTTGATTTCTTCAGTCACCTGTTGGTTATTTAGAAATGTGTTGTTTAGTCTCCATGTCTTTGTGTTTCCTAGTTTTTTTTTCTTGTAATTAATATCTCATTTCATAGTGTTGTCGTCAGAGAAGATGCTTGATATGATTTTAATTTTCTAAAATTTACTGAGATTTGATCTATAGAGAGATGTACTCCATGTCCACCTACTCCTCTACCAACTTGTTCTCTCCTGCTTCCAAGTTTTGACCATTATGAATGTATGTATATGTCGGGATATGTATTTTCAATGCCTCAAGGTAAATACAAAGAGCACAATTGCTAGATCATAAGGTAAGAGTATGTTTAATTTTATAAGAAGCTGCCAAACTGTCTTCAAAAATGACTGTACCATTTTGCATTCCCACCAGCAGTGGATGAAATTTCCTGTTGCTCCACATCCTAACTGATATTTGCTGTTACCAGTACCAGACCACCTGACCTGCCTCTTGAGAAACCTGTATGCAGGTCAGGAAGCAACAGTTAGAACTGGACATAGAAAAACAAACTGGTTCCAAATAGGAAAATGAGTACGTCAAGGCTGTGTATTGTCACCCTGCTTATTTAACTTAGATGTAGAGTACATCATGAGAAACGCTGACTGGAAGAAGCATAAGCTAATATCAAGGTTGCTGGGAGAAATATCAGTCACCTCAGATAGGCAGATGACAACACCCTTATGGCAGAAGAATTAATGAGGCTCTTGATGAGAGTGAAAGAGGAGAGTGAAAAAGTTGGCTTAAAGCTCAACATTCAGAAAACTAAGATCATGGCATCTGGCCCCATCACTTCATGGCAGATAGAAGGGGAAATAGTGGAAACACTGGCTGACTTTATTTTGGGGGCTCCAAAATCATTGCAGATAGTGAATGCAGCCATGAAATTAAAAGACGCTTACTCCTTGGAAGGAAAGTTATGACCAACCTAGATGGTGTATTAAAAAGCAGAGATATTACCTTGCCAACAAAGGTCCTTCTAGTCAAGGCTATGGTTTTTCCAGTGGTCATGTATGGATGTGAGAGCTGGGCTATAAAGAAAGCTGAGTGCTGAAGAATTGATGCTTTTGAATTATGATGTTTGAGAATACTCTTGAGAGTCCCTTGGACTGCAAGGAGATCCAACAAGTCTATCCTAAGGGAGATAAGTCCTGGTTGTTCATTGGAAGGACTGATGCTAAAGCTGAAACTCCAATACTTTGGCCACCTGATGCGAAGAGCTGACTCAGTGGAAAAGACCCCGATGCTGGGAAAGATTAAGGGCAGGAGGAGAAGGGGATAACAGAGGATGAGATGGCTGGATGGCATCACTGACTGGATGGCCATGGGTTTGGCTGAACTCCGAGAGTTGGTGATGGACAGGGAGGCCTGGCATGCTGCGGTTCATGGTGTCAAAAAGAGTCAGACAAACTGAGCAACTGAACTGAACTGAACTGAATGTTCAAAATTTTGGCCATCCTAATAGGTGTGTAGTGTTACTTCATTGTTGTTTTAATTTGCATTTCACTGATAACATATGATGTAGAAGGTGTTTTCATATAGTAATATGCTTTCTTTTTTT